>VZTB01000122.1:98657-172189 GCA_013397245.1 Thryothorus ludovicianus | reverse complement strand
AAAAAAAAAAAAAAATCCCCCTCCAATGGCACAATCTCTACAATCTCTTTACAGAAGAGGAGGAAACTGTGGATCTTTTGATCTTTTAATGTTTCCAATGCTACTGCTTATAAAAAATATAGGGTCCAGAGAGGGAACTGCATGAGTTTGGTGGGCTTGGGCAATAACAAAGACCACAAGCATAATTTTGAGGGAATGAATGTGCATTTTGCCAAACACTGGCAGATTTAATCACAGTCATTTATATACCTTGCAGAAATACACAAGCCCAAGCCACCTACTCTGGTGTCTCTAGAGAAGATCTCCCACTCAGAGCTTGAGGATTCAGAAAAGACTGTCCCTATTCTTTAGTGGAACTAGAAATAGAAATGAAAAATTCTACTGCTGAGTTCCTAAGTATTGTGAAATGACGGCTTTCACAGTAAAGTGGAAGTTTATATGTAAAACCTCTGTCTTAAAGGAAGAGAGGAAAGATTTTATACATACATGTATATATTATATATATTTTAAATTAGTGGGTATGTCTGAATGAAGAGTGAATATTCAGAAGTGAATATTGTAAGGAGTCACCCATGCTGATATAATGCTGACTCCTCATTTGTCCATTAGCCTCACATGGAGAAGGAAAATCAAAAATATCACAAGGATATTTCTCTGCATTGTACAGATAATACCATACAGTACTTATACTCCCCAGTAATCCCTTATCATGGTGTAGTCTGCCAAAATGGATTTGAAGGAATGAGCAGAATCCCTTTCTGCACCGGAACACAAAATAAATATTGCTTGCTCCAGGACTCTTTCAGGAAAATAATAATGAGCATTCTCACATCTCATTCAAGCACTCATCAATTCCTTGTGCTGCCTGACCATTTCAGTTTTATAAGTGAGATGAAAGCACTAAGCAGAGCTATTTTTTCTGTGTCAGAAATCACAGTGATTAACCCTTAGTGCTGATCCATGCAGGGAGAAAGGGAAAAACTACTTCACTGCAAAACTCCGGGTTTGATATTGCTTAGAGCACACACTCTCTTAAGAGCATTGCACTCTCTTTGGCTGAAATGAAAAGCACATATATCTGACTTCAGAAAACAGGAAGAAATAAAACTGCCGATTTGAAGCAATAACGTAACAATGAAGCAGCCTGAAAAGGAAAAAAACAAAACCAGTAAAAAGATAGCAAATCCCTTTGTTCTAGTGGGATGAAAGAATATCACATTCCAGTTTCAAATTATTTGTCTTCAACTGAGATCTTGATTCCTCAGCAAAGGAAAATTAATGTTTTCAAATGATTGAGGAAGAAATGCTCTGATGCTACAGGCCTTTTTTTTTATTTATTAAGAATCATAAAGATTCCAGAAAATATTCTAAAATACAGACGTTTTAGAAAGTAGCAGCACTACAAGCAAAGGGATTTCACAAGCACAGGACAGTTAGTGGCAAGAAACACAGCACTCACAGAGGATGAGCAGGGGTTGGCCACTTTTGGACTGCACGGTGGAGAGTAAGTCATCTTCACGAGAACGGGCATCTCGTCATCTGACACAGAGCTGGCAGGCTTGTCTGTGACTGTGGCAGTGCTGGCAGAGGGCTGCGTGCTGGGCTCAGGTGACAGAAGCTTTACAGGGACAGACACTGGCATGACGATGGGCGCGAGGCCATCCACCTCTTTAGGCAGCGGCTGCTGTGGTGCTTTCTCTCCTTCATCCTGCACAGACAATTAAAGCTTTCAGCCCGAGGGAGGGGAGGGAGCGCTGCTTCGGGATCGATGCACCACGCATCGTGTGCACCGGGGCTGAAAAGAAGTGGCCAGGGTTACAAAACACACAACAGTGTTCCTTCCTGGGACTTTCCTTGCCTCAAATGAAGTCGGCAGGTTACTTGTGACTCCTACAAAGGATTCAGTCTCGGTGACAAATAATCACCTGAACCATCTTTACCAGGTAACTTGCAGGAGGGGAGACAAACGTGTCTCTTTTTATCACTACAAACACAGAATTCTTCATCACCCAACTAAAAACAGAAACACAAACTGTGGAATTCTGGTTGCTCTTTGCCCTCCTATGGTAATCCCTGTTAGGACAGAATTTCTAAAGTATCAGGATAAAGACTGACTGACAGGGCAAGTTATTTTTATGCAGAACTGAAACATTTTTGGTTTGGTATTTGTTGATACCTATACAACTAAAACACTTTGGAAGAAAGCTGTCAAAGATTCAACAATTCTGCTCCTCCAGTTAAAGCCTGGGAAGGCTTCCAATAAATATTCCTTAGTCATCCAAGTAGTTCAAATGGAAATAAGGAAGACTTGATGTTTCTGGTATTTCTAATATAATAAACAAACATGAGGAGGAAAAAAAATTATAGACACTTCTGAACTGACTTGGTAGGGTGTTCTGTAACGTGCAGAGAAACAGAGAAGGACAAACACTGATCTGTCCTCCACCACTGCCTCTGTCATCAATAGGAGACTTCTGGCCTACAAACTAACAGAATTATGTGCATTTCTACTTCCATGGGGTATGACATAACAAAACAGCGCTGAGAAGAACAAGTTTTGACAGCAAAGCAAAGCATGGCAAAGCAAGCAAACATCAACACAAAAGGACTGTGCCAAATACTGAAGTCAAATGGACTGCTACCTGTTTGAAGTTAGGAGATGCTCTTACTCCTCCGTGTGACCTCATGTGACCATTTAGAGCAGGCAAACTCTTAAATTCCTTCAAGCATATTGAACACATTAGCTTGTTCTTCGCATCAGCTCTCTCAGGAAGTGTTTCTCTGTTCTGGCCACTATTTTTATTTTCATTTTTTTAAAGCATGGAACAGAAGAAAAAACATTAGTTTGGCATGTTCCCTTTGTTGCAGAGGGAGCTTTTTTAATCAAGGAAGTTAATAAAATTTTACAGCTAGATGGTAATGAAGTCACAAGAAAGCACATGGTGACTGCTTGGAATACATGGCAAATAACCTAGATCAGCTGCTCCCAAGATGGGGAAAAGGGAAGTTTTGAGCAGGACATGCTCATCAATACAGAAAATCTGAGACCCATGAGATCTACCATAACGGACCTGCATTTCTCCACTTGTGACAGCAATTAACAAGTACTTGGACACAATGCCTCTAATTTATGGTAGGCAACCACTCTGATGGACACCTTGGTCCTTCAGCGGTGAGACCTTAAGAAATAAACAGATCTCTTCTGCCAAAGATACAAATCCAGAACACACAGCATCCCTTTTCTTATAACTGCAACATTGGAGCTCCCATGCTTTAGGTTTTTCTTTGNTTTTTTTTTTTTAATGTAAAGAAAGCATTTATTTGAGTCTATTGCTCTGGGGGGATGCTGGAAATCATACAAATTTAAAATCAAAAAGCACAAAACTAAAGGTGTTTCTAGAGAGCAACAATTATTACACACCCAGACTGTATTCTTTTCCCTCTAAATAGAGACCTCCTTTGCATTTCTCATATTTCATTAGAAAGACAAAAAGAATCTTTTAAAAATACCTTTGTTCTGGGGACAGTGACTGCAGTCTGCCATCTGACAGTTGCATCTGGTATCAAAATAGGAGAATGGAAAAGAGGGGAAAAAGTTGAAAAAATAATTTTTCAGGAAAGATTGTGTAAACGAAGGTCCTTCACAGCCTTAAGTCTGTATTTTGCATACAATTTTACTACTATTAAGAGCCTCTGAGTTGAGAGACAGACATCAAATCTGCCCCTGTGAGCACTACTAGTTCAAGTTTTCTTCACTCACCTGCTGTTTGAAGCCTTTGCTTTGACCCAGAAGCACAACTTTTGAAAACAGAGTTGACTAACGGCTCCTGAACAACTGAGTCTGCAGTCTTGAAAAATTAGCAGGAAGGCTTTGTTGTGAGTGGGTCCCTCCTTCCCAGAAACCCAGGCAGAACTTCCCAAAGTCTCTTACAAGGAAAGCAGCAGCCTCGCAGCAACAGTTCTATGCTGCTGCCAGCCTGGCCCAAAAGCCAACCCAGAGCTGTAGACAAAAGTCTGGTCACCAAGTTTCCCAATAGTTCCCCATCCCAGAGATGCCCACAGCTCACATTCTGACCTTCTGCCTCTGCCAAAACCGCTTAGTTCCCACACTCTGCTACTCTTCTGCAAAAATATTTGGCTGGGCAGGGATCTAAAACATCACCTTACCTGAGGCCACGTGGTGCTGGGAGAGTCTTGCTGAGAGCTTTTGTTGTTCAGATGAACTCCTGAGGGTGGCAAAAGAGTTCGATGAGGGACAGCATTCCCTACAGAATTCATCTCATGCCGCGCGGGATCCTCGGCGGTCTCTGGCGGAGTGAGGCCAATGTGGGAGTTCAGGGATGGCACTCTGCTCTCACTCAGGTATTGCTTCTGCTGATCTTGCTGCTGCTGCTGCAGTAAACTCTGGGGGTACAAGTGCCTGTACTGTTCGTGGGGATCTTGGAAGCAATACTGAGGCACTGCTCCCAACTGGATAAGCTGCACAGGATGACTGGGATCCTGAGAGTACTGGTGTGGTTCATGCATAGTCTTTGGATCGGGTTCCCTGTGATACGGAAGCGGCAATTGCAGCTGCTGCTGCTGCTGCTGCAGCTGCTGCATGACGGGTTGTGTTTGGTAATACTGAGCGATCTGCACCGGACACTGCCGCTGCTGCCGAGCTGGCTGCTGCTGCTGCATCTCCTGGATCGAGAGCCGCTGGTGTCCCTGCTGGGGCTGGCCATAGTACTGAGGCTGCTGCAAGTGCTGCATCTGCTGCGGCAGGAGCTGCTGGGACTGCATTTGCGGAACGTGCGCCTGTCCCTGCTGGAACGCGGAATGCATCTGCATCTGCGACAAGTGCTGCTGGTAGTCGTAGTACAACTGTTGGTGCTGCATGACTTGCATTTGTTGCTTTTGCTGTGTGCTTGCAAAATTCTGGTGTGTCTGCTGTGGCACTGGTTGGTATCTCTGGACGGTGGAAGTTACGGGCTGTTGCTCAACCGCCGGCTTCTGGGACAGCAGCTGCCTGAGCGCGCTGTCACCGGAATTATCCACCATCGAAGACTCAGTGTGCAGAACCTGAGCCATGTTGTTGACTTGAATTCTCAGATTTTGGTTAGCAAATACTTGTGTGAAGGAGTCCAATTTGTGCAGGACCCCACTGGTGATTTTTTGCGATCGGTTTTCACTGGGTTGAGGGTAAGAGTATTGGTATCCGTCATGGGACTCCCCCTGCCCGAGGGGGCTCCACATTGCGCTTTGATTATTCAAACTGTTCCTCGCTGGGACGTGATTTCCTGAGCCAGAATGTGTCCAACTGGTTTGTCTAGATGTATCCATCGACCCAAGACTTTTTGAACCTACAGGCAAAGCTATACTGTCCCTTGAATCTTGGGGAAATGGAGGGGAGAGGGGGGACACCTGGGGAGCATCCATAACAGATGTCCCATAGCTATGATTTAGAGATGGAAGGGAGTTCATTTGGTGTTGTTCGTAGTACAAGTTCTCATTGTTGGCAGTATGATTAGTTTTATACAATTGCTGGTCCCCCATTTTTGGTCACTTCTGTTCCAAACTTACAGGCACACAAACCATTGAAATCTCTATGAACCCTGAGATAGCTGAGTGAGGGGAAGGGAGGGGAGGGGAGAAGAAGCTAGAATTACTTATAATTCAGCATGTCCATGTGCATCACAAGGACTAAAATTTCCTCCAGTCTGTCAGTAATTCCAATCTCAGACTCGATGATGTTTCACATCTTCAATAAATGGACCACAGCACAAATCCTACACAGATCAGTAAGTTCAGTGTGCCAAGCACCTGCGGAGCAAGAGAAAGAAAAGGTAAGTGCTGGTTCTTTCCATAAACTGCTATTGCCATTGCCTCAAAGGAAACTGTAAAATCTTCTAGTTTGAAATACATAATTAGATGCAAAATTGTAGCAGCTGGGCTATTTCAGTGCAGTTAGATTACTTCATCTCATCCTATTATCCTGCCTCTCCTCTAGTGCTCCGATAAAATCATTCTGCCAAACCAATAAAAGCTTATTCTTCAAAACTGCCTTTTCCCCTAAAGTATATAAACAGTCAAGCAGTTTTAGTCAGCCATATACTGTACTCTCATGACTAGTTTTAGTCAGACAGTTGACTATTATGCCAAGTCATAGGCTCACAAAATCACAGAATGGCTGGGGTTGGAAGGGACCACTGCAGATCATCTCTTCAATCTCCTTCTAAAGCAGGTTCACCTGCATCTCTCCAGAGAAGGAGACTCCAAAACCTCTCTGTGCAGCCTGTTCCAGTGCTCTGACACCCTCAAAGTAAGGATGGATGGATCATATTTAGATGGTGCTTCCTATGTTTCAGTTTGTGTCTGTTGCCCCTTGTCCTGTTGCTAAAATGAAGAGTCTGGTTCCATCCTACTGACACCTGCCCTTAAGATATTTCTATGCACTGATAAAATCCCATTTTCTCTTCTCCAGGCTAAACAGCCTCTCCTCATAAGAGATGCTCCAGTCCCCTTATCACCTCCACAACCCTCCACTAAACTCCTTCCAGTAGTTCCTTGCCTTTATTTAACTAGAGAGCCCAGAACTGGACATAGATGAGGCTCCACTAGGGCAAAATATGGGCAAGATCACCTCCAGTGACCTGCTGGCAGTGCTCCTCCTCACGCTCCCCCGGATTCCTTTGGCCTCCTCAGCCATAAGGGCACTGCTGGCTCATGGACAGCTTGCTGTCCACCAGGACTCCCAGGTCCTTCTCCACAGAGCTGCTTCCCAGCAGCTGAGCCCCCTGTGCTGGTTTAGGGGGTTATTCTTCCACAGGTGCAGGGTCCTTTACTTGCCTTTATGGAACTTCATTAGGATCTCTCCATCCAACTTTCCAGCCTGTCCAGCTCCTGCTGAACAGCTACACAGGCTTCTGGCAAATCAGACACTTCTCCCAGTTCTGTCTCAGCAACAAACTTGCTTAGAGTACATTCTGTCCCTTCATCCAGATAACTGAGAAATAAGTTGAGCAAGGCTGGACCCAGTATTGGCCCCTAGGGAACACCACCAGCAATGGGCCTGCAATCAGACTCTGCACCATTGTCCACAACTCAGCACCACTGTCCATCCCTCCAGCCAGTTCTCAATCCACCTCACTCATCTAACTCACACTTTCTGAGCTTACCTATGAGGGTGTTACAGGAGACAGTGTCAAAAGCCTTGCTGAAGTCAAGGTAGGCACTGCTCTCCCCTCATCTGCCCACACAGACAAACATTTCACCACAGAAGGCTTTAAGATAGGTCAAGATATTATTACACTTTTGTGAATCCCTGTTGACTACTCCTGATAACGTTCCTTTCCTCCAAACCCGTAGAGCTGACATCCAGGATGAGCTGTTTCATCACCTTTCCAGGGATGCAGGTGAGGCTGACTGACCTGGAGTATGTCTGCTAAGACCAAACCAGTCAGTTGAAATCTTTTCTGACCAGTCACTTTACATCAGGAATGCTGAACTCCGACTTCTGTTCTATCTTCTCATCCTTCCTTCTTTGTGTTGCATGATTTGAAAAGGCAAATTTGTACTGAATGCAGCCTTTTATAATTTTTACTGTGTAAACTGTAATTCAAATAACGTTTTACAGATGTCTGTACTGTTTTCAAAGAATAAAAAATACAGAAGTACATGATAGGATTGTTTTTACTACTCCACAATATGAAGCAATCACTGTGTCTACAGTCACACATATGCACAGAAGTACAATATGCTTATGCACTCATAAATACATTTTAAAATAAAAGTAGATCCTGAATTTGAAGAACACAGAAATATTAAGCCAAAACGTTAACTCTGCCTCTTTCACATCTGATATTCTAAATGCAGTGCTCTCCACCAAAGACTCCTGCACAAAGAGTCCTGAAGTCCTTACCTTTTTAACCTTAAAAGAATCCTCCATCTATGTGGATAAATGTGAAGTCACCGATGGAGAAAATTTTAACCATTGCCGGATGCATATTAAGGATAGCAGCAGCAAATAAGGATAATACATAGCTGCAGGCAGAAAAAACCCTTTTCCATTCTAGCATAATATATTACAGAAGACCATAGCTCCAATGAAGAGGGTTTGCAGTGTGTATAGATTTTGTGTAAACCATCTGCAACCATTAGTATGTAACATCTTCACGTGACAAATAATAGCTGAGAATAATTGCAAGTTTATTTCCCCTTTCCAGAAATATACATTGCTTCACAGTTTCTCTGAACACACTCCCTTCCAGATTTTTATAGATGAACAATTAAAGAAGATAGGAGTCAACAATGAATAGTCAGGCTGCCAACAGGATTTTTTCATCTATGACCCAACTTCAAAGACTTCCTATTAAAAATTATGAAGGGAAACTAAACAAACCCTCCACAAAACATTAAAAGGGCATAAAAATAAACACTGTGTGGTGTTTCACACTGAAAGGCCATCAACATTTAGAGGAAGAGAGGGAACACGCGTCTCCTTTTATGCCTGCCAAGTTAAGGAAGCTCAGTCAAGATGCTCAGAACACTTCTTCCCATAAAAACAGTACTACTGGATCCACAGTACCTTTTGCATAGGAGCTATGGCCCATTTCAGCTATTAACAGAGCTATAATTTACATCAAGTTCCTTGAGTTTGGGCCTTCTTTTTAAAGTCTGAAGTGACAAGTATTCGTCAAAGGACAAGAAACAATACAAACCAGCAAGGGACAAAAGATGTCTCCAGTAAACAAGAATTCTAGGAGTAAGGACAGTAAGAGACTTAAGGCAGCAAACAACCTGATTTCAGGAGAAAAATGCATCAAGGGGCCAACCAGGCCCCTGACCCCTTTGCTTCCCACAGGCAGGAGCACCATGGTGGCAGATGCACACATACAGTCCACAGCTAGTGATGAAGTCACCACAAAAAGTGCTGTCCCTTGGGCATGCACCAAATTCCATTTGCTGCATCCTTTCACTTGGTGTTTACCTGTCACAGGTCTCAGGACACTGGAGAGCAGTCAAGAGTTTCTGTATCTCTGGCATTAGCACAGACACTTTTCTTACCCTCCCTCAGAATTAAAAAAAAATAAATAAATTAAAATGTCATTGACATTTCCTCTCCAGCAGCTCTAGCATCCTCAACTAAGCTCTGGTTTGAGAGGTGGGACATGCTGCAGTCAGGTAGATTACAGAGTTATCATCAGTCATACAGAAACTTTTGTAAAAAGCTGTAAAAAAATTTAACAGGATATTACATTAAAATACCAATCAAGTCACAAAACGACTGGAATGTTTAGTCACTATGAGAATCACATTGAAAAAACTGAATTGCTTTCAAACATCCATCTCCCCTCCCCCAAAAGAAAAATAAAAGAAAGATGAAAACATTCAAAGGCATCACTGATCTGGAGGGAAAAAATGCAAATGTTTAAAAAGCATTGTTATTCTACCTTCAGGTAATAGAAAAAAAACCCAGATATGCACATTGATAAAAGCATAATCAGTAATCAACCAGTCCCTTAGATACCAAATGTTTTTTTAGTACTTGAACTAAGGGCTTAAATTCAAGGGCTTGATGCTGCATACACAGCGTTTGCTATAAGCTTTAACAAAATGCTAACAGTATACATTTCTTGCCAGATTAAAACCAGAGTCTTTCACACCATCATTAAGGCTCAGGGGCACCAAAGTTAGTCTTTGGCCAACTGGGAAGCCATTTAGCAGCATACTGAATGATTTCCATTTAGGAGGAAAGAAAAAAAAGGGTCCTTTTTCTCCTTTCTGTTTAGCATTGGTGCCCATCATTGCCATTTATCACAACAGCTCTGACTACTAAATGGTTAAAGTTGAACAACTAAACTGGTAGGAGTTTAAAGCAACAACGGTTCTGCAGTTCTGTGCTTCTTCTCTTCCTAACAGTCATTTATGCTACTTAACCTATTACATTTCTGACATTACAGATACATCCCAATTATGCAATCATTACAAAGAAACATTAAAACAAATGCCAACAGACAGAAACATTTCTGTAGGCTGCCTAGAAAGAGAAATACTCTACTTAAGTTTATGGATGAAATCTGGATTGTGCTAATGGTAATTCAATTGATTTCAACAGAGACAAGGGTTTGCTCCAACTCTTTTCTCATCATTTCGACAAGGTCCCCTGCAACTTGCACAGCTCTGTTCTCCAGACTGAAAGCCAGGGCCCGCCAAGCTGGCTGAAATGCCTTTATACAGTCCAGCTGCCTCCCTCCTCAAACACCAGTAACTGAATGGCAATGCAAAGAGTCTCTCCTGGAAGTATGCCATAACTGAATTCTGGTAAACTTGAAGTGGAAGAAAATATCAGTCTTCAGTAAAGGTGATCCAATTTTTCTCCTTTGTCAACTATATCCCAATAGAGCCAGAAGCAGCTCTGGGGTCCTCAGCACATTCCCTCCAACTCCCTGTTGGAGGGAATCCAGAGGAACAGCCAAGATGGTTAGAGGGAGGGAGCAGCTATCCTATGAGAAAATGCTGAGAGAATTGGGATTGTTCAGCCTGGAGAAGAGAAGGTTCCAGAGTGCACTAACTGTGGCCTTCCAGCACCTGAAGGGAGCCTACAGGAATGATGGAGAGACACTTTTTACAAGAGTTTGTGATGATAGGACAAGGGGGAATGGAGTCAGACTGAAAGAGAGCAGGTTTAGTTTATTTACTAAGAAGAAATTTACTGTGAGGGTGGTGAGGCACTGGAATAGATTGTCCAGAGAAGTTGTGGATGGCCCACCCTGGAAGTGTTCAAGGCCAGGCTGGATGGAGCTCTGAGCAGCCTAGTCTAGAGGAAGGTGTCCCTGCTGAAAGCACGGGGTTGAAACTATATGGCCTTTAATATCCCTTCAACCCAGGCCATTCTATAAACTTAGAGAAGACAGGCAGTGAAATACCAAGAAGATGATAGTTATATAAAATAAACACTTCTGACTCCATCACACACCACAGAAGCCAAAACCCACAGGATTTTTCAACTTGAGTAAAATTACAGATCAAATGACAGTCACACAATTGAACTGCCTGAATTCACATGAATTTCAGAACGACACATCCACTACAAATAAGTCAATGCATAAAAGTTGGGCTGGGTGTGTGCTGTAAAACCAGGGCAGAATGTCAGCCACAGCCAGTTTCAGAACTGAGTTAATGGAGAGGGATGACAAAAGACTGTACGAGAGCAAATGTTGAAGGAAGCAGAATCACTAAAAGGCAGTAAAGTTATTACAGCACTAATCTAACCCATCTCAGTAGGCAGCATAGCTGTGTATCAAAAGGGAATTGGATCCTACAGTTTGTACAGCTTATTTCAAGTTTTCAGCTGTTCCTTTAAGCTAAAAATCTACATGCTTTTATAGATTAATTACTAGCTAGCCTGAAAAAAAGAAGACTGGGTAATATGGCAAAAAAGCCCACACCCCTCCATGTTCAACCAGCTTTTGCAGGACAGAGTATCTGCAGCTACTCACAAGCAACAGCATCAGCAGATACTCATTTGGTAGGCACCACCCCTCCTCATGTCTCTCTCTCCCTCTGGGATAGTAAAACATCTGTTAAAGCAAAAGTTAACCACCATCCTTAGCAGCCTAAAATGTGTTTTATAACATCTAAGGCCTGCTTAGAAATGTGTCGTTGCTGTGTGTTCTCCTGTTTTAATTGTGCATTACCACCCCTCAGTCACACAGGCTGACAGGGCTCTCTTGAGTGACTGTCTTTCTGCCACTGGAATATGAGCTTCATTCTTAACTTCAAGTAATAAGAAAGCCAAAATCAAGTTCTCCCTTCCCTTCTTTCATTTCCATTTTTTCCCCTACTTAGCTTCCATAGAAACAAACCAGTGTTTCTCTTATTCATTTTTTAGCCATTTTTATGGGAATGTTTTTATTGACCTGTTTTGTTATTCAGAACTGTCAGATCTGCCAAGCTATTCCTAAACCAAGACAGCCATCATTCACATCATCTTGCTCTCTGATTTCCTCTAGGATAGACAGAGGAATAAACAGCAGTTTCTTCCCTGACAGGCTGCACTCTGCTAGCACCAGTGCTGTCAGCAGCCCAGCCACGGGCTGACCATGAGCCTGCCTTTGAGATGGGCACGGTTTTCTGGGTACCCCACTGTGACCCCACCCAGAGGAGCAGCTTTGGAAAGCAAGGGAGGGCTACCCAAAGACAGACCCACCTGCACTGCACACACACAGCTCTCAGGTGAGAAGCTCCTACTGTCCCTACATCTTCAGACCAGAGTAATGCTGGAAGGCTGAGAAGCACAGAATTAGGAGAGTAAGAGTGGCGTATTTCAGAGACCCCTGTGCTCTTGTGCACTGTTTAGATACCAGGTTTGCCCCAATAACTTTGCAGCCAGAGTTCAAGCCCTTGCTCCTTTTTTTTTTTTTCCTTGGCAAAGAACATAAGCCTGTGAAAAACTCAGCACAGTACTCAGAGAATGAATAGTTTCCAATGCAAGGCAAGGTGGTTGGGTGAGGCAGAGAGGAAAAGGGACAGAGAGGTGAGATGATAACTCAAAGACCTACTTTTTCTTTTTTAAAAGTATCTATAGAAATCCTGAAGACATCTGATACAGCAATAAGGAGAGGGACAGACTGAAAATAAGGGTCAGAAGATATCAGGTTCATGGCTGCTTTGGCTAGAATAAACACTGAAGTAGCAATATGGATTTCAAGGACCAAAACTTTTCTACAGCTACCTCAAGGACAAATGTTTCTAGGGATGAAAACCTTTTCATCCCAATCCTGGATACAATTGCTCCTGTGGTTTCTGCTGCACTTCAGTTTTGGCTGGTTTTGAATGGCAGAGATTTCAAACCCACGCTCGCATCTGCATTCAAACCCAGAGGTTGACGTTTTTAGGCAAAAACCAACAACAAAAAACCCACTTCAGTATATGAAAAAGTATGCAAATAGAGGAATTACAAAAGGGAAGAGTATTGAAAGGAGGCAAAATATTTAGTAGACTGATTTTTATAGCAAGCATAGTAAGAAAACTATATGCTCTTAAAATGGAAAAGGAAAAACAGATTAGCTGCTTTTTAATATTAATGCTGATAGTTCTTCAACAGTTGCACAAATCCTTCAAAAATTATCATTCCCTTTGGTGCTAAGCTTCTGCAGTGCAGTTGGAAAGGCTGCTGAGTCTCATGTGGCTGCTCATTTAAGCTGTTCCCATTTCCACTCTTAAGAGAGACTAGAATGTCCTAATTCAGTTTAATAAAAAACACATTGGACTTGGGGGAGGGGAGAACAACGATGGCACTGGGAGAGGAACCAAGCAATTTCTCTACTCCAATGAAGTTTAAAAAAAGGCAGCCAAAAAAAACCAACCCAAAAAACACCTAACCCAAAGAACCCAACAGGAAAAACAACAGTTGATCATCTCAGGAAAGTGTCTAGAAAAGAGGGTGAAGAAAGAAGAAAAACAAACAATCAAACATCTTCCCCTTGTTTTGATCTATGTAAAAAACGCATTCGGAGGCACTGGTAATTTAATGAAAATAGTTTTTCCCCCAAACTAGCAGAATTCTGGTTATTCAAGAAGAGGAGGCTGATTTCTAAATAAAGCCATTAATTGAATTTAGTTTAAGGAAGATACAGTTTCATGAATCCCAAAGAAACAAAGAAGGTTGCTTCAACAAATCTGATTATCTTTGCTGTCAGTGCATTGGTGTTACAGTTCCAAGGTACTCTGAAGGGTTCAGAGAACTGCAACAGAAGCAGGTATCACATTACTTCACAAAAATGGCAATCATAAAATGATGCGATCTCCTCACAATACTGATTAGAAATAAAAATAAATTACAAGCCTTGCCTTAAGGCCAGAAGGGCACTTGAATTGCATATTTCCTGACTAAGTGATTAAAAAGCATACCAAAGACAGCACTAACTGAAGGGAAAGGGACTGTGATAAACACAGTAGTTTTATTTTTTTTAATATTTGCTGATACTTTACTACATATTAGATCAAGTGAAACTTGATTTGAAATCTCTTCAGCCAACCTGGGTTTACTGAGTGCTTAGTTGAGACAAATTGTCATCCCTTCTGCCGAGTCCTACATCAAGGGCAATACTCTCAAACACTTCCTGAAAAATAAACATGTCCCATCATCAAAACATCAAAATTGTCTTCAGCTTCATATTTTAGTTTACTTCTATTAGTGAACTGAGCCACTTGTTATTCCCCAGCAAGATCCTGGTTCTGCAAACATGAAAATAATTTAGGACAGAGAGGTCAGACCTCATTCAGTAACTGTATGAGACTGCACTACAACCTGTGGTCACTGCTGTTGATTTGGGGGAGAGGGGGAAATTTTCAAACATTAATCCATCAGCTATTACTGTGACCACAGCCATGATAAGCCTCCAAGTTTAGTTTAAGGTGAGCATCCTTGTAATGCACTTAAGCAGTCTCTTCCTGACCTCTGTAGTGTTTATGCTCTGCAGAGTGCAATGAGATTGCCTTTTTCTCTAACTGGAAATGCTTCGACACAGTCAAAGAACATATGCTAGGATTTGCAAAAACAGACAAGGAGGAAACATCCTGAGACAGATAAACAATCAAAAAAACCAAGCACAAGAAGTAGTATGTAGAAATGTAGCATGTGGCTAAGCTTTCAGTGGGGAGGGAATGGCTATTTTGAGCTCAGTGTCTCCCTCAAAAGGGAGAGTTTTGAGAAATGTAGCTGCAGGACCTTCTGAAAAGTCCATCCCTCTAAAATACACCATGCTGGTACCTAGAAACGGAGCCAAGTCAAATTCAATGGCTAAACAAACCTGA
Organism: Thryothorus ludovicianus; assembly: GCA_013397245.1. Classification (NCBI taxonomy): domain Eukaryota; kingdom Metazoa; phylum Chordata; class Aves; order Passeriformes; family Certhiidae; genus Thryothorus; species Thryothorus ludovicianus. The sequence continues at coordinate 157,390 of VZTB01000122.1, read as the reverse complement.
CCACAATGGCTGCTGCTTCTTTTTCTCTTAAGTTAATGTTCTTTGGCTTGCATGAGACAATAAAGCCAAAAAAGTCCTTTAAGATATAAATATGTGTATATCTCCTGTGTCATACATTTTGTGGAACACAAAATAGTACTTTACTAGATATACAGCCAACACACAGCTAACCATATTTGAGAAGTCCATCAATAACCTCACAGGGACTCGGAAGCCCAAATTTTTAAAAATAATCAAAAAGCAGTAAACCATATTAAACAAGACAGCCTTCAAAAAACTGGACATACAATGCTCTGACATTACCTGACTTTTGAGGATTTGTGAGAGTCTTGTATCTTCTTGTGCTGTCTTTGCCATAACACTTCATGCTGCTTTCATTCTGTGATCTCAAAGTGACGTATCTAAACAAAGCGAAAGAACAGAAATTAGATTTTCCCCACTTGTGACTACCTCCCAACACCAGCTTGCCCCAAAGCATGAGCAGATTTGTGACAACAAGCTTCCTATTGCAACACAACAAAAAACTAACTTCAATTCAATATTCTCCAGGTTATTCTATCTTTTAAGCCACTATGGCAGAGGGCAACTATCAGCACTCCAACTCCTTTAAAGAACAACCAAGAACCCCTTTCCCTCACTGATTGTGAGAGACTGCTTCGTTGTCAAATCTCTGGGATTGATACATCCACAGACCTTCAAATTACAGACTGAAATACAAGTAAGTCAATCTTTTCTTACTCAGCTTAGTGCCTACCGCAAAATGAGGAATGGGTTATGTTGATGCAATAAATAAAATGTCTTGCCTCTACTGCAGAGACCATAAAGACTCAACAGCTTTGACAGAACCCAGAGGCAGGGTGAATGCTCTCCCTGAGAGGAGATTTGCTGACCCAGAGCTTGTAACCTACATGACAAGTACCACAGAAACAAGTGCAGGTACAGCAGCCAGGAAGGGAGGGATTAATGAAAGTCAAAGATGTGGGAGATACAATCAGGCTGTCACCCAGTGCAGAAGAGGTATCTAGACAAGGCATCTTAAATTACCTAAATGAAAACAACACATTTGTTTTTGTCAATGCTGCTGCCTGGATGGCTTTGAGGGAAGGCCCTCAGCACCTGAGGGTGTTAAGAATTTTGCCTGAAATCACTGCGAGGTTACTCTATGTGATCTTTGAGAAGTCAGGGGGATTGGAAGACTGGAAGGTGGCCAATGCCACCCTATACACAAGAAAAGCTTAAAGAGAGACCCGTCAGTCCCCGGGGAAAGTTACAGAACAAATCCTGCACAGGGTTGTCACAAATCAGATGAAGCATGTGATTGGAAAAAGCCAGCCTGGATTCATCATGGGCAAAGAGACACCAGTGTTGTCCCCCAAGGTTGAGCCCACTGGGGTTTAATACGTTCATAAGTGGCCTGGAAGACAGAATCAAATGTACCCTGATAGAGTTTGCCAGTGACACCAAACTAAACGGGACAGAGACACTTCAGAAGGAAGAGTCACCCTGCAGGAAGACCTCAATAGGCTAGAAGAGTGAGTCAACAAGAAAGTAAACCAGAAACATGCAAGGTCTTCTGGACTGGACCAGATGGTGCCCTGAGGTGCCTCCAGCCTGGTATTCTATGATTCTGTGAAACAGGCCTGAAAACTTGGGGTGCAATTCACAGCTCACTGACATCAGTGGAAAATGCTTCATCTGCATTGAGCCCTGCTAGGTTTTGGAAAGCAGTCATTCCAGGCTTAAGAAAATGTAGAAATGATCACAGATAACCTCAGTGACAGCAATCAACATTTTCTTCCTCTCACTGTCATGCTACATTCACTTGTTAAAATTATTCTTTTAAAATATCTGATAATGGGTCCCAAGCACTGTGATGCTGCCACATACAGCAAGAAGCCACCCCCCAGCAGATCCTTGCACAGAACAAGTGCCCTCCCTTAGTTATCCAGCAAGGTGGAGGAAAAAGAACCCAAGCAACTCCCCTGTCCTGCCCAGCGCCTTCATCTTCCCCCCCACAAGCCCACAGAAAACAGCAGAGCACAATCCAGACATCAACCTAGCAAAGCATGCACCATGAGGGACAGCAAAGCCCCTTACGAAGCCTGACCAGCCTAAAATGCCTTTCTTTAACAGAACACCTCGGATGATGGCAAATGCTGGGAGCATCACATGGACTTTCTTGGATCAAAGTAGTTTTTGATTACAGCATTATCATGTTGAGCCCCAGTAACTAAAACCTGTGTGCACCCATGTCTTGCAACAAATGTGAGCCTAAATGCTACATGTGCCCCAACACAATCCATTCACCACCCACTTGCATCCTGTCTGCTCACAACTTTTATAAGCAAATTCATAAATCTCTGTTGAAATAAGGTTTTAATAAACTCACATCTACTTAATGCTTTATCTAACTTGGTTTTCAGTCTGCTATTTAAACACCTCTAGGTTTATAAGAGCCATACTGAATCTTATAGTTGACTAAAACTTAAGTACCATTTATTTGTAAGAAAAGAGACACACAGAGAAAACCTGAGATTAACATTAGTGGAGCCAAGAGGGAAAATGTTGAGGTTTTTTGCCTCCGTTTAACACAGCTATTTAGAATGTTCCAATATGTTTAAATTTAATTTAAAAAAAAATCTGTTCTATCATGATCCATGACCGAAGTTACAATATGTAATTTTGCTTTCTTTGTCATTTATCCATCTGCTCTGAACAAATGATGCTACTATCAAGCCTAAAAATGCCAAAATATTGTGCAGACAAACCATTCCTGGTAGTTTCCTACTGAGGCCAGGCTGATGGACACTAGGAAAAACAACAACTGAAATACCCAGGAAAGCCCTTTCCTGTTTTTCATATTTGTTCTGGCTGCTTTTCCCACTATATCACTTTCATCATTAGAGTTACAATTCCACCCCTCTGCAGGGTTACAATAATTATCAGACACATGCAAAGGTCTCATACATAGTAATCCAAGTAAAACTTTGGACATTTTAGAGCCAGAGGTAGAGGACTTATGGCTGATAAATACTGAAAACAGTCTCACATAATTAATGCAGGAACAAACACTGCAGATGTACATCAAATTTACAAATGAGATTTTAATTCCTTCCATCCAATTTTAATTACCATCTCATTTTCTGAGGTTTAGATTAGAAAGTAATCTAACTTTATATTCCTTTGCCATATTCTTCCGTTTTGCTTCCATCCCACCCCTTGGATTTTGCATACAAACAAAGCACAGTAAGGAGAAACTGAAAAGTGAAGCCTACAGCAACATTTACAAATTAAGAGCTAAGTCAGAGATCAGCTATCCCATATACACAATATAAATTTTCAGTCTTCTCTCCTCATTAGGATTGATGATGCTGCTGGAAAATAAGGAGCACATAATACCTTTTATGGGAATGTAAAGCACAGATGAATTAGCAGAAAGAGAATGCAGCTGAATCAATTTCTCATCTCAAGATAGTAATGGAGGCAATTTCTTGAACTTTACTATGCTTGTAACATATTGATCAGCAAAGCTTCACACTGCAAGTTAAAGTAGGTATTTTCCCAGGAATACAATGGAGGATGGCAGTAGAACTCTACGCACCAAACCAAAGACAGGGATTTCTTCCAGTCATGTTACACTAAAGAAAAATCAAAGTTTCCACATGCTTGCATGTTATTGCAACACACAAGAGGAAGATTTATAGATGAAAGCTGAATTACCCTTCACAAAACTTATTTAGTGATAGGACAACCGGAATGGTTTCTAACTGAAAGCAAGTAGGTTTAGATTAGATATTGGGAAGAAATCCTTTGCGGTGAGGGTGGTGAGGCACTCGAAGAGGTTGCCCAGATAATTTGTGGCTTCCCCACCCCTGGAAGTGTTCAAGGCCAGGCTGGATGGGGGGAGCTCTGAGCAACCTGGTTTAGTGGGAGATATCCTGCTAAAAAGCAAAGACAGACTCCTTCTATCTGTGCTAGACACCACAGCACAGTGAGTCCAGGGGAGTCTGGGAGCACGGCACACAAACTGCGTGCCAAGGAATTCCCCCAGCTCCCCACCTTCGAGTGCAAAGGTACAGAACACAGTCTGGGCACAGAGCAGACCACAGGGGATGCAGTGCCATAAAGTCACCCCAAGACACCACGGCAGAAGGGTTGGAACTGGATCATCTTCAAGGTCCCTTCCAAACCAAACCATTCTAGGATTCTGTGATTGCATGATTTACTTAAATGGCATTAACTTCTGTATCATTTGACATTAAGAACTTAATCAAGGTGTTATGATTGGGAACTCAGACTTCCTGCAGATCACCAGAGCATCCAAAACATGATTCTGAGGATATACCAAAGGGAAAAAAAAAATAAATCACAGTATCGAAGAGCATCTTCTTATCTAAATTGCTTGGTTATGATCAAACAACATTTAATTAGTTTTGGAGCAGGAAAGGGAAAAGTCAGCCATTGTAAGATAAGAAACATAAGAACAACAACAGAGTATGTGTATTAAACAAGCAATACCAAAAAGACTGTAGTATCAACTGGCTAAATCAGCAACAAAATAGTTACCAGTACCAGAATTATCATCATCAATCATACACCATTACTTCAGTTAACACAACTGTATCTGAGCAGAGTCTCTCTCCACATGCTGAAAGTCCTCCCTTAATCATCAGTCTCATGAATTGTTCCCTTTCCCTGGTCCATGTTCAGCTTCTTGCTCATACCTTCCTAGAAAAACTCTAGGAATTCAAATTCTCTTCTAAGGACAAGATTCTCCATGCATGCATAATTATTTTTATGTGCTCATTTCTGCATCTTTGAAATGCTTCAGGAACATTGCATGACATTTATTTTCAGAGAAAATGGCTTAGACAAATGGAGCAACTTACAGATGAGACGCTATTCCACAGACAGATTACAAATTCCCAATTTTATTAGTTTTTCACGTGGAGGGTCCAAGGCTTGAGGTAACACGTACAGTACAACGCGAGATCATGTTTAAAGTGTCTTTGACTTGAGCTACTGGTCAGCTTCATCCCTGTCACACAAAGCCAAAGGGTGGTGACAGGAGAGGAGACCAGCAGTCACAGCACAGGCATAACCCAGGAGGTGCCTGCCCTGGGCACCAAGCTCCTGCTCTCGGGCACTAGCCAGGACACAACCCAGCTCCCTTGGGCAGGGCTCAGCTCAGCCCACCCACAAGAAAGCTCCCCTGCACTTCCCACCGCATCACCACCGCTTGTCCTCCCCTTATTGAATTTGGAGAGCAACCTGGTTAGCAGTTCAAGAGCCCCAGAGCTGCTGCAGAACCCATCACTCCCCCTTCACAGCTCTCCTGTGCTCCTCTCCTGCTCCTCTCCTCGGAAGGACAGCAGGTGCTCACTCCCCATCTCTTTCTCTGGGACATTCATCATTTTTGCAGGTCTCCTTCCAGACCAAGGACCTCTGGTGGCTTTCGGTCACCCCATACTTCGTATTTTTCTTTTTTTTTTTTAGAACACTTCGTGGACTGGAGACATGAAATGGGAGACAGAGAGGACCAGAGCTGCATATGGTATTGAAGTCAGGGCAACACCACACATTTACACAGCAGCACTTTCATGCTTTCTGTTTTGTTTTCTGTTCTGATCCTTCACTGTTTTGTTTGTCATTTTACTGCCATATTTACAGGACAACCACTAAGTCTTTTCCAGAGCAGTTAACACCTGGTGAAGCATTCATCAGGCACGAACCATATTGTGACTGCCCTCCTCCTCCTCCATGCATTGCTTTCGTTTATCTACAAGCAATTTCCTCCAGCATTTTATCATCCAATCATTCAGTACAAGGAGTTCTGCAACAATTTCAGCCAGCCCTTCTTTTCGTTATCCTTAATACCTCAAGTCCACACTCCTGCAAAACTTCAGTTTCTTACTTTAAAACTATGAGGTGACTAAAACCGTTCAAACAAAATCATTGCCAAAAATGACATCAATAAACAACTCTGTTTCCTTGAAAAAACCTCAAACTATTCTTTCCCTTTGCAGAATTACTGCAAACCATCCACTCTTCTAAAAGAAATTCCCCAATCACTCGAAAAAAAATTCTAAGTGGGCACTCCCCATAATGAGCTTTAGCCCTAATTGTTCCAGTTTGGCAGAGTTGGGAACACGTCACAGCAAGATCTCCTCAACAGCCTGATGACCTGACGTTTGGACCTCTCGTGCCACACTAACGTGCCAACCCTGCCCTAGGAAGATGGAACAGGAGCACCACGGCTCAGGAAACAGCACTTTGAGACCAAAAAAACACCCCCAACCTCAAACAAACAAGCAGACAAACCTAAAAGTCTAACAGCTACTTCTTGGCTCCAGATCTTCCCTGCAGAAGGTGGGTGGGGGAAAAAAAACCCAACCCATCCCACCCCTCTGCAGACTGACTCCTATGCACTGCCAAGAATATTTTGAAAGACACAAAATGTATAATATCTTTTCAACTGAATATTAATTTCTGAATTGAAGGGAAACATCTTAAGTACGAGTGGGTGTAAGGAATGATTCCTCCTTGGCACTGCTGTGCTATTTACTAAAGGCTGTGATACCCACAAGAATTCAGCTTTGGCCTTTGCACTGTACACTAACAAGCTTAGTTTACTGACATTCACAAAGCAGATGAAGCTCTGCTTCAAATGATCCCTCTGAAAGAGACAATTACCAGACAACTGGAGATTGGATGGCCATCAGAGATAATTAAATTCTTAAATCCTGTTTGAATTTTTATCCATATCTTTCTCACCATTCTTGCTGAGCAGGGGAATGGGTTGGTTTGGGAGGCCGAGGGAACAAAAATATGCCTTTCCCACATCCCCATTCCCCTCCAGTTACAGATCTGTTTGGAACAAAACTTGAGACACGAAATCAATGCAGCCAGTGGTGGAATTCATCTTATTGTGACAGAAATATTCCATTTTCCCTAGCTTATATTTTAAATTGCTTTCTGATATACCAGGTTATTATTTTTTTTTTAGCCTCTTTCGTTCCTTACATAATTAAATGCCATGCCATTCAGCTTTTACAATTACTTTTACCATTTTCAGAAGAACATTTCTCAACTTTCTATGAAGAATTTATTCCCCACAAGTATTAGCTCCACTGACTATTTTCTTCTTCATCACATTAAAAGCTCTTAGCTATCCCTGTAGTAATCTTCTCCCTAACACAGACTTTTCTGTAGGGCTGGTATTATTTGCCAATCCCCAGTTTCCTTCCGGAGTATTCCACATAACCAGAAGTAGCACAGAAGAGAGGAAAGGGCAGAGCTGTTTAATACCTCTCTGCATTCAGCTAGCAAGCAAAGAAGAAGGGCTGGGCACAATTTATGGATACTTTTTTGTAACAAATTCAGATTTTGCTTTTAATACTTGCAAAAATAACAGTGCTCCCATCAAAGTCTCCTAGCTAAGCTATGAGCGTTTCACCCATTTACCCTCCAGGTACAGACACTCGGAAGCTTTGAGTACTTCTACAATTTCTCTGCAAAGATGACCTCAGCTCTGGAGCAGGTGTGTTCCCAGCTCGGTAACTTCACATTCAAGGTACTGCCCACACTAAATGCAGATCCAGCTGCACAACACTCTGCCCAGTTTGCCAACTTGTAACAAAGCACGCAGGGAACCTTAAAGAGGTGCTTTATTGATGCTAAGTGACAAAGTAAACACATATCATTCTGCAAGAATCAAGTTCATCCTGCTAATGCTTCTTTGAGTGCAACATAAACAACCCCCTACAGATTAGAGTAATGCCTCCCTTCCTGGGTAGGATAAAGATAATTATATGGCGAGAGGGGGTTTATTTGTTTCGGTTGGTCTTGGGGTTTTATTTGTTTATATTTTGTGAACAACTTGGGGGGGGGGAGGGGGAAGAAGAACAGAAGAGCAAGTAAGAAAGGGTCTTCTAAATAATTTAACAGGTAAAGCTTCATTTCTGACCAAACTGCCATCTTGTTTCTTAGCAGAATAGGAGGAAGGAGTTTCCAGCGAGTGCCTAACAAGCACCAGGGAAGAAACCTCTGTGGCAGGCACAGTACACCATCACAGCATCTTCTCCTGTGAATTAGAAGTAGACTTATAGTACACTTTGAAGATTATGGTAAACTTGCTTGTCATCTCTGTCTCTCTTACCAACCGACCAAGAAATCTTTCAGGATTACTGAAATGTTACCAAGCATCATGCCTCCAGCTGAAAGCAATGTATGCCTGACCTTTTCAAACCATTTTCAACTCTATCACAGATAGAGCTTAAATTACTGTCCCAGACAATTCAAGAGCCAACAGGCTCTGCCCACATTTCCCCAGGATCCCACTGGCACCCTGGCACAGTGTTCTGCATGAAGGTGAAGGAACTGGGGCCTCTATGAGATGAGCCAGAGGATAACATCTCGTTTCATGTCTCAGTTTTGTCTGAGGTCACAATGACCTGAATCTAGCATGAATTATGCATAATCGTCCTCCAAGAAAGTGGATCTGTGCCAACTGAACCTCATAAGTTTTGGTTGCTATGAGGCAGCAGTGGACATACTCTCATGTCCTGTTTATTTGGGCCATTGAGGTTTCCTCTCTGGAATAACCTTCCACAGTCTGCCCACTGGTTTATCTCTCCTTGAGACACCAAACTACAGCTAAATTCTGTCATTTCCCATCTGCTGTCATTTAGAGAAACCTCTATGAATTCTCTCTCGAAACAGTCTGCAAAGACCTCCAACATCTCCAGAGCAAGTTCATATCTTTAATCAAACCAGGTAACACGATTAGCACAAATCCTGTTCAGAGAAGTCTTGCATTCAGACACGCTGTTGTTCAGATGGCCACGTACCAAGTTCTGCATCTCAAACCCCACAAGCCAGAACAGCAGATAGAACCTGAGCACCACTTCACAAAAATTAACTTTTCAGTCTGTTCTCTGTCCCTAAAAGCCTTATCTCAATGGACATAAAATATTTGTACATCAACATTTATTATCAATTGTTTTACATGGATATTAAGTTTCAGAGTGTGCTATCTGGGAATCTTGGCTGCTCCAGATCATGCTTTTAAAGACTTACTCTATAATTCTCCTATCAGTTTGTAGGAGATACATTTCTGTCTTCTGATTTAGGAACACATAAACAGATTTTTCATGGTTATCTTAACTAAGATTGGACTTGGACTATTTATTTATTGCATTGTTTACATGTACTGTGAGCCATCCGATGAGGAAATGGAGAAAAAAAAACAACCTCCTCCTTTAGACCACATCATTTCTGACACCATTTCTACTCAGAGATCAGCTCAAGTTTTGTTTGTTTTATGGAGAAAGAAAATAAGCAAACACAGACTTCAGTTTTTCATCATTTACTGAACCTAAGGCATACCAGACTCATTTATCATCAGGCCTTAGACTCAAGCTGAAATGCTAATTACAGACACAAAGAAAAGGTAATGTTTTTCCAATAATTAGTAGGCAAGCAATTCTCAGAACAGTGTTATCAGATTTATCACAGGATTCTGGAAAGAAGATGATGATGCTGACACACTCGTGGTTTCCCTTCTGTTCACTTTTCATTTACAGCAGATTCAAACCTCTGGATTATCTACTCAAGACATCTGACTGGTAAAGTAATTTCTAAGTCTGAGTAGCAGGGATGTTTCCCACTGAAACTCTCTTGGGAACTGCCCAAGCAACAGCGGCTACAAGCAGTACAACCAGAGCAGCAATGCCATGGACTTCAGTCCTCTGACTGTGGACTTCATGACTAAAAAATGCAACCAAAAATGCCATTTTTAACAACCCTCATCACCTCAAACACCAGGTAACATAACCAGGAGCTGTTGGGAATGGGATTGAGGATGGAGTGTGAATTGATTTTTAAAAAGCTAAAAGAGGAGGTAAAAACTTCAGCAGAGATGAAAGGTGAGAGACACTGAAGTGTGCTGATCAAATCAGAAGCAAAAGCAGCTCGGGCAACACCAGCCAGACCTCAGCAGGCAGTGCTTCAGCTTCTCTCACCCAGGGTAAGCACCTCTGGGATCTCCCCAAAGCTTCAACACAGCCAGACACAAGGGAGGTACAGCAGGGGCACAGGTCTCCCGAGAATCCCTGCCATGGGGACACCCTTTCCCACTCTGAAAGGATGGTGGCACACGGAGAGAGGGAAGGCTGGCACTACCCCTGTGTGGCCTGCAGGCCCTAAGAGAGCTGAGCCTTGTCCTGTGCTCAGCTCCAAAGGCACACCTGCTCTCAGGCCAAGGAAACACCATTACTCCTCTTGGCCAAACCTCATGGCCTTTAACTCAGGTGCAGGCTGTGAAACTTGCACAGCACCAGGGCATCCTGAACAGCCTTCCCCTAAGACTGCACCCAAAGGAGGAAAGCACCAACCTGCCTGAGTGTTAGGCAGGTATTCAACAGCAGCTTCATCTGATAAAGATTTCCAGCAGAGACCTCCCAGGTAGGGCTACAAGACTACTAAAAGACTATTAAAATATCTTCTCTTATGTATGAACAGTCTTACATTTGTTGCTTTATCTTGCAATGGAGAATTCTTATTACTGTTCTTCATTTAAAACACAGCAAAAATGGATAACATAATGAAGGCACTGCACATATGATTTAAAGTTGCCTCTGAATACCTAATGCACAAAGATTTGTTTTCCTTCAGATGCCAAGAATCAGCATAGAACAACAGTAATATGATTTTGGCTTGTACAAAACAATGTTTTATTTTTTTAATAGACAATGGTCCTACATAAAGAAAAAAAATTAAATCCAATTTTCCTTATGGGAGATTTGAAGACAAGCCTTCTGGAAAAGCAGTAACTGCACAAGACAAAAGGTAATCAAGAGTACTGTTTCTGTCATGTTCTTAGCATTTCTGGACTGTAAATTCAGGCTATGAGAGAAGTCTGTATCAGATGCTGTATCAGATAACAACAGCATGAAAATCTAAATCATTGAAAAGTTAAGAGTTTCAGTAAGCCTAATTTTATTTTCTTTTTAATTTTATTTTTTAAATATTGAGAAGCCCAGTATAGGTTTGATTTTTATTTTAGTTTTTTACAGGGCATTGCCTTGGAGGAAGACCATTTCACAGAAAAATCTTAAGCCATTCTTTACCTCATCTTTCTCTGCATTAATGCCACTGGTAATAAAGGACCCAGATCTGTTTATGCAGTCTCATGCTATCCTACTGACATACTTTCTAGCAATACTAGCTATGTCAAATGCTGCATCTCTCTACATTTTCTACATTAGTTTTAGCCAGTGGTCTGATTTCCACTGGGATAGAGTTTATTTTCTTTCTGGTAGGTGGTACAGTGCTGTGTTTTGGATTTAGGATGACAGGGAATATCATCCCTCATGTTTTAGTTGTTGCTAAGTAGTGCTCACTCTTAGCCAAGGACTTTGCAGTTTTTCCATGGTTTGCCAGTGCAGAGGTGCACAAGAAGCTGGCAGGGAGCACAGCCAGGACAGCTGACCTGAACTGGCCAGAGGGACATTCCATAGCACAGATCCTGTCTGGTATATACACTGGGAGAGGATTGCTGCTCAGGGACTGGCTGGGCACAGGCAAGCAGGTGGGGAGCAGCACTGCTGTGCAACATCTGTCCTTCTCTCTCTTTTTGTTATCTCCCTTTTCTTTACAGCTCTTATGATTTTATTCTACTTTCAATTATTAAACTGTTCTTATCTCAAGCCATGGGTTTTATTTTCTGATTCTCCTCCCCATCCCACCGGGGTGTGGCTGTGTGGTTCTTAGTTGCTGGCTGGGGTTAAGCAACCCAAGTCTAGATTCAAGAGTGAACTGAAATTCCTCTGCACATGGAAAGTTCCAAATGCAATCTCATTAACTCCAGAGCTCTCTCTTGCAGAACCCTCCCTGAGTTCTGCAAGGCTGAAATGATCTTAACAGATCAGCTGTAATGTCCTGTTCCTTTGAGATCTCCTGCCCCTTTCCAGGAGATGGCATAGTCATCTTCCTTCACAGAGAGACCTTGAATTATCAAACAATTCTGACACTTTCTGAAGCCCTGCAAGTGTGAGCCATCACTGCCCAGTGACCTTCTGACAGACAGATAATGTTCTCTTCTCAGAAACTATTACAGTAGTCTTGTACAATACAAACACCTGTTGAAAACAGAGGAATGCTGGTCTGGTGTGCCTTCTGCAGCCAGCTCCAGCCTCTTCTTTTTGCCCCTGGTGTACCAGCAGAAGCTACAACCCAGAAGTGGTCTCCTTCCCCACAAAGATATCAAGAGCCGCTGATGAATGGAGAAATTCTGTCTGTGTTTGTGCAAGAAGAAAAACACCTCTCTGGTACTCTGTGCACAGGCATTGCTGAGGCAGCTGGTCATGCTCTCTACATTCATCAGCAAACCACAGTACAAGTACACAGCACAGTCCTGAGATCCATTTGATAAATGATTATGTCCTTATTTCCAATGGATACACCTGTTCCTGTCAGGAAAACCTGAACATGAGAGTGGGATGATTTATTCACTAGTGTGAGCTATGAAGTCCTGAACTGAAAAATATTTCCTACAGTAAAATATACAGGACTAGTAGTTTTCTCTGGACAACACAGGACTACTTGAGACATGAAATCCTCAGATGGACAGAACTCAGACCTCTCTAATTCAAGGTTTCTGGTAAGTCTGGTGAGAAAGAGAAGATCTGGGAAACCTCAAAGACATCTATGCTATTCAAAGCACAAATATCGAGCGCAGTCTGTACAACCTCTCCAGAGGTAGCAGACATGCAGTTTCACTCTACAGTCTGTGGTTGATGACTATTTTTACATCTTTATGGGGTTACACAGTCCATTCAACCCGAAACAAAAATGGTAGCATAACTGTGGACATGACTTTACTGGTCTGCAGTCCCAGGTATAGACTTTCCACACAAGCACAAGAATGGTGTATTTTTATACGCCCACAATAACAGAACACTGAGCCACCAAGAAGTTTCCAGTTCATGTTACCTGTACAATTTCATGTATTTTAAATCACCATCACCTACTTCTTCCAGATCCCACTTCCATTTCTCAGCTTCAATAGGCTCTTAACAACAAGATGATGCTCAATAAAAATAGAATCTTTGGCAAGACTTCGGCAAGTAGACTCATTTCCATTTCAATTTTAGCTGTATCCTCATACGGATAAATCACCTCAGACATTATCAGAAGGAAGTTACCCTGGACTTGAGAATGCCACAATTTCCAGGGAGTTCCTGTCTTTTGGAAGGTTCTAAACTGAAAGACTTTAGCTAAAATGGGAAATCCTAACATAATTCAGGATTTTGACTTCATCCCAATGCCTAAAGGACCACCACAGACAACCAGTCCTAGGCTCAAAGGGCTGTTAGCATCTGCTTTGTTTCTAATAAGCAAGGTAAGCAAAGACCCTCACAGGTCCCACTCCTGAATCTGGTGAAGTAGCAAGAAAAGAGTTCTTGTCATCCCCACCAGGTGCTTTAAAAAAAAAAAAAACCATCACCCATGCGAATCAAGTAACTTGCAGAATGATTCATGGCTGTCATATCTGAACAAAAAAATTACCCCGTCAATATGCAGAATAAAGAAAATATAAAAATTACACTGCAGATGATTAGAGCAAAATGCATGAGTATTATGGATTCTGAACCTTAATGGATGACAGACTTGCTGCATCTCCTTAACATTGAGAGAAAAAAAATATCTCTTTGGTGGCATAGCACCAGCCTTTGCAAAAAGGGTAAAAATAACATGCAGCACAAGAGACAGGGATCCAACACATTAGGTAATCCGTGATGAGAACTCTACAAATAAAGCAGATAATACCAAACTAGTTAACTAAAAAATCCCTAGCAAAACAGCCATTTACAGATCAAAAGAATACCTGCCTATATGTTTCAAATTAAAAACCAACTGGAATGACAAGTATTTGCCATTTTAAAATGAGCAAAGGACCAGATACACGAGATGATCTGGATTTGCCCACCCTCTTAGACACACTGGGTTTTAACATTTACAGACTGCTGAAGCAAACACCCCACCGTTTTTATCTGGATTTGATGTTGCATTTGGCACAAAACTTTCATGTTCAGAAAGAGACTTGGCTTGACAGCAGATGGAGTATTCCATTAAAAGAAGAGTGGCAACATGTGCCCACCCTCCCAGTCAAAAGCAGAAAACCACTTCTCAGCAATATCTGCCCATAGATCACAACATGCTCACACCAAGCTTACCCACAAAATATTTTTCCTTACTCTTGTCCAAAACTGTTCTTCTTGATAAGTAAATTCTGTAACTAAGAAAAATAAAAAAATAAGAAAAAAATTAAAACAACAACGAAAAAAAACCAACCCAAAAAACTCCCCAGCCTCAAGAATTCATTTATCCAGCAAAGTGTATGGAAACACTAGCAGCAAGAAGTGACTATTTCAAGTTATGGTAATTTGAAGGAGAAGCTTGGTTCACTTTATAAAAAAGCATATGTGGTCATATTTAAAAAAAAAGAAAAAACAGAGGGTACATTAATTTTGATGGTTCTGTGGTTCTCTTGGATTTCAATTAGAAACCACTTTATTTACAGCTCTTGGCTCAGCAGCAGGCAACCCAAGGAGAACATTTTTTATGATGCAGTTTCTAATGCAAATAAAAGTATAGTGGTTTACTAACATATAATGAGACAGGAAACAAATGGTGCAAGTGAATAACGATCCTGTCAAATGCATTCAGAAAGACCACAGGACTCAAATAATAAATTCTCTGACAAGTACATTTACCTCAAAGAACTATCTAACAAAGTTCTTTTCTCCCCCATAAATATATAAACACTCTCTGCTAAGATCTCATTTTAATAATAATTTAAATCTACATTCCACAAAAATATAAAATTGAACCCATTTTCTCCACTCCCAAAACAAGAAGTGACCACTAGAGATAGAAATGTGTCCTTTACTGACTTCAACCAGACTGAAGAACAGTTCTAAGAAGGAAAGCTGGGGTCTGCCCAGGCAGCCCCTTTTGCACTATTTGCTGCAGCAGGAGCACCCAGGGAGGTGAAAGAAGTGTAGGGAAACCCCTGTGGTTTCTCCCACAAAATCCCTATGTGGGAGAAACAAGTGCACACAAGCAGGCAACATGCAACTGAATTCTCCCCAAAAAAGGCTGAAATGTCTCCCTGAAACTGGGGCAGGTTCACCAAGGACTGACCTCACGTGTTCAAGCTACCAACTCAACTTTGCCACCACAATCCTTTTGGTGACAGGGCAGCCCCTCACAGATGGCACTACCCCCCCTCAGATGCCAACAGTCCAGGCTGGAGTGGCACCACCCTCACCCTTCCACCCCAGTTCACAGCAGACAGCCAGGAACAACCAACTCCAGCAATGAAGAGCAGATCCACTTGCTCAGTCAAAGGGCTCACACAGGCTCAGGACACATTATTTCTCCCACAGTTTCCCCTTCACAGCCAGCTTGTTATGCTTTGATTCAAAATGTAACATCATAGGAGAAAATTCCTACAGTCATTTTTAATTTAATTTTTAAAATGGAAACAAAATAAATGTTGCCTGGTTTAACAGTACTTTTCCAAATAGTGTCAGTTAAAGGATTTTCCATCTTTTCAAATTCAGAAGGTTATGTCAAACACTTGCATGCTCTCTCAAATGCTACTCCCCTCCTAGGCTTGTTGATTCACTTAGGAAAGAACCACCTATATTTTGGGCTACCATTTGACAGAACACTTTGAAGGAGTTTCTAATACCATAGAAAATTTCTATCAGCAGCATCTGTCAGCAGCACAGCAGGGATCTACCTGTATACAGATGCTCATATGCTATTGAGTACTTCATGGAAAGGAGTAAGAGATACATGTTACTTTCTGCAACCCTACTGACTACAGGACTACAGTTTCCATCTGTATTTTGCTCTTAACAGAAAGAAGATTCTAGAGACAATCTCATATTGCTGTCATTGACAAAGGCCTGCATTTAGAAGAGGAAGAAACGCAGATCTTTAAGATGTAGCATCCTTTCAAGTCTGTAAAAAACACTTTGCACTGGGCAAACTATTTAAACAGGTCTTCCAACCAATGCCTTCATTGTCACCCTCAAAAGATGCCCTGCCTGGTAACTGTGGGTACAACTGTGCAACTGATACCACCAACAGCCTGGCTGGCTCCTGTTTCCAGGTTTCCTCTATGGCCAGTACAAAAAAGGAGAAAACAATAAAATGAAAGTACAAGAAAACATCTCTGGAAGAGAATGTGACTAGAGCATTGAAACTCAGTTTCTGCTGAGCTGCCCTAGAGAAAAGACCCTTTGCCTCTACTGGTTGCAAGGACAAGTCAGTTGTCTAAGAAAATAAGCAGGTCCAATCAGAAGCGTAAATTTAGGACAACTTGGAACATCCCTTTATTGATACTTCTGTCTTTTGAAATAAACTGCAACAGCAGAAAGTCAAGCCTTTTTTCCATCTAACCATTAGCAGTGTATTAGGGACATCATCTCTTTTGTAGAGAGGCTACATACAGCATGTTGTTAATGAAGACAAGGTTACAGGAAAGCAGGCTGTGATGAGGCAGATACAAGTGGTACAGAACATGGAGGAGGGAAAACTCTGCCAGGCAAACATCAAAGATCCAATACTTTCCTGTTGCTATTCTAGAGATAAACCACGAGAGATCCACCTCTGGGATTGTATTTAACACCAAAGCACACCAAACCCACCCACCCAGCCAGCTGAAAGCCCCCAAACACACAGAGCTGCCCACCCACAGCGAGGCACCTCAAGGAGCACGTCCATCCGAAGGGCTGCGAACGCACCGAGCGCCGCGCGCGCTCCCAGGCCGGGGACAACGCGCCCCGTGCGCCACGGACGGGCCACCAGCAGCCAGCCCTTCCTGCTGCACAGCACCGTCAGGAAAACACTGTACCAGGATCTCAGCAGTCCTCAAAGCTGCTGTTGTGTCTGGAAAAAAAGAAAAATCCTAACGCACAGTACCACTCCCACAAAAAAAAGGGATTGAGCTGGTTCTTATATAAGTATGTATATTATTTAACACTCGAAAACAGCAGTTCCATCACATCTATGCAGAACCAGACGCGGTGAAGAGCTGAGAGTGGGAAAAAAATAATGTCATTTCTACTCTATTGTATCCATCCATTTTGTTTGTTTGTCTCAGGGCAAGTCAAGGGCCCTCAACACAGTGCAGAACAAGGACCACTATCTATTTTGCTTTTTTTCCTTTGTTGTTGCACAGGGTGACTGATGCAAGTAGGTGTAAATATAATTCACACAGTATTTGCATCTATTAGGTGTTATCTCCTAGGACATTATCTTTTGGATCTGGGAAAAAGTGATTACAAAACACCTTAAAGGTGAGATAAACAAATGCTCAATATGATCTTGAGGCAAACAATTGTTTCTCCTTTTGTGGTCATCTGAACAAGTTTTGCTCTTCCTTAGATTAAACAAACACACGCTGCCAAGATGCAAGCGTTGCTTCTGAGATAGATGTGAAAGAGAAGGCCTAGGTGACAAAAATAACTTTCAAATAGATGTTAGTATATTCACATTGCAAAGAACATAAAAGGAGGCAGGAAGCAGGGGAGGGAAGTGTCTCTCTCATATCATATTTAAGTGACAGTACAAGTAGCAGTAACTTCTTTTCCCTGAACTGCTCACAGATATGGGACCATTGCATAATCTTTAATAATCTTGTAAATTCTATATACGTATTTTCTGAATATTACAGGATTCACAGAATTAAGAGCAAAAATCATTTGTTTTTCCCTGACTTATCCCTCCAAAGAAACACATGCAAAATAGAGCAAGTTTTCCTGTAAAAAACAGCTTCGTCCTACTTTATGGACTAGTTATTCCTAACTCTAACCACCTCCCCTCACACAGAATATTATGTAGTGCTAAGAAGCTCCTCCAGTCACCAGCCATACATGTTTTGCACAGTAGGTATAAACAAGCTGGTTTATTGCAAACAGAAATCCATACACATGCAGAGGAGTGTTAGAGCTGCCTCATGGAAGCAGGTATGCCTGTGTATCCCAAGCTTAAACTCATCTGGGTGAGTAGCACTAGGAAAGGACACCCAAAAGAAGGGAGGAGAGGCACAACTTGATGTAGAACTGGAAGAAAGAGGGTGAAGGAAATGAATGCATAAATTTTTGAAATTTTGCCCTGGTAAAATCTTGGAGGAAGAAGATTTTCAAATGACATTTCTGCAGATACAGGGATAAAAATCTCTAGAGATGCAATGTGAAAAGTTATTTAAAACATGAACAAATTTAATTTGATAGTCAGTTTTTCAGTCAACCTATTTTCAGCACTCCAGTGAGGGCAACAGGGGAAAAATATTTAAATCTTATAAAGTAATATGGAGAAAGCCATCTTTCGTTTCAGAACATATTATAGTTAAAACCACATAGAAAATATCCTTCAAGGTTACCAACCTTCAGCAGCATCTTAGATGGTCTGTATAACAAGCATGTATCCAATAAGCAAGCAATTCAGTGTCAACAACATAAAGACAAAAGCAAGTCAGATTCAATTTTACTTGAAGACTTGGCTTTCTAAAATACCACAGAGAAAAGAAAGGCATTCCTGCAGTGAAGAGACAGTTGGGGCTTTGCATGGCATACCTCAAGAGCAGCAACATACCCCCTTTGTTGTATCAAAAAACATTGAACCTTTTCCAAACCATCCTCATTCTCTGACTTTTTTTCCTACCTGATGTCTTTTGTAGTTTTTCATTACATTTCTGATGGTTCTTCACAGTTTCACAACTATGTCCTGGAGGAGTTTTTAAAAATAAACCCAGAATTTGAAACAACATACTCCTTAGTCTATGTCCAGGCCCCTTTGCTATTTTTCACACCACTACTGCCTTATCCCAAGCAGTCCCTGCAGCAGATGCAACCTGCGCTCTCCACCCAGCTGCACTACTCAGTTTGCATTCCTGTAAATATCCAGCTCAAGAGAAATAATGATTTCCATTTGAGTTTAACTTCCTCTGAAGTGCCTGATGTGTCTTTCACAATCAGTTTTCTTTACCTGGTCAACAGTAATCTACTCTAATCTATTGTGCAAGTTTCTGAATCTAACTTAAAGAAACCTGAGAGGCCATTAAATGTACCAACACCATTGATGTGTTTTCCTGATTCAAGCTATAGACAGGAACAAAATGCCTAGAAATGCTTTAGTTCACTATTCTACAGAGTTTGGAAGAAACTTCCTTGCAATTTTGTAAAAAAGCATGCTGCAACTTTTCCACGCAAATAATCTGTAATTTAGAAATAACATGCACTGGGAAAATATTTTTAACGCAGAAGTAAGCACATGGTAAAAGCATGACACTTCCATGATTTCTGAAAAGAAATTCATTATTAGCTTCCAGTCAGATCAGCTTACTGTGCCTCCTCCACAGTCTTAGCCCCTTACACCAGGGCTTCCACCGCAGAGCTCACGGTGCTGTCTGGGTGTACACGTGTGCACCCAGGATGTGTGTGTGCATCCCTGCACATCTGTGTAGCATCATTTTCAAAGTGTCTCTGAGGAGGCATATTTACTTTTTCCTTGGGGGAAAGCCATGGACTGGAAAGAATAAGCTCTTGCAGTATTAAGTTATTTAATACTTCAATGGTGTAACAGATTAAAAAAGCCAAACATAAACTGGAACTTACACAAAGACCTTTTCTTGCAGTGGTTTTACAGCAGAACCAAAATTCTTTTATGCCAATGAAGCCCTGAAAGTGAATCTACATAACTGGGTCAGAAACTGTGTCCTGGGGAGAAGAGCTGTTATTCCTTAACTCCTGAGCTTCAGAGAAACTTCAGGAAAGTTTCTTAATATTTCCTTCAAGGGATGTCAAATCATCCTCAGATACTGCCACGTTACCCTAACCCAAACAGAAAAGGCAAAAGGGAACCAAAGCCCTCCTCACAACCACAGATGCTGGGAGATCAGTGATGTGAGTTACAAAGTCCCCCCACCACTTGCCTTTGTAGTATCAACTTGAAAAAGATAAACTGGCATTACTGGGTAAACTTAGTTCCTGTCAAAAGCCATTAAACCCCACACGACAGGCAGGACAGAAAAACACATTTGCAAGCCAGGGCAAAACAGCATCTGTGTTAAACACCACAAGGATGGAGGTCTCTACCTTGTCAACAGAGTAACAGCACTCAGTGGGCTGGTGGCAAGATGGAAGAAGTGTGACATTTCTTGAGAGTTCCAATATTTTTATAAGACATTTACAACATAGATAAATGTCCTGGCTTCGAGTGACATGTATGGAAAGGAATCTTTTCAGAACAAGGCAGGGGAGGAAAAGCTGAGGGACTTGGTACAAAAATCAAACAGCTCTCTCCCTTGCCCCAACACCCAAAAAAACCCAACTACTGTTTTCCTTCAGATGGAAAATAATAAAGCTGGACCATTTAAAACTATTTCAAGTGACTGTAAGACTGAAAGAGTTCTCTGCATTCAAAACATAATGAGCCTATGCAGATTTAGGATACAACAAAAAACTAGGCAAACAAAGGCTGGAGCTAGAGTATCCTGAAGGTGGAAGAGCTATATACTTGGTGCACACAGCTCTAATATTTCTGACAAAATACAACTTTTCAACACTAGTTTCTCCAACAGATAAACACTTCCATAGTTTTCTCTTTGCTGTTAATGAGTGCTTTTGGCTTGTTAACCTAAGTATGGATTCAAAGAGACTGGGAATTGCACTTGAAACTATAGTTGAAAAAGTCCTTTTATGCTACTAAGAAAAGTGAGGCTTATTAGGGAGAGCATGCATTTAGATTTGAAAGCAGAGAGAGACAGAAAATGCATGAGAACAAAACAAACAGCTTTTTAAAAAAAGGGTCAAGGGAGGGATGCCCTCAGCTCTATACCAGGATAGCAGTGTATGATATACTGCTTGAATGCCTTGAATAAACTGAAAAACAGGAATGCAACACCTTCTCTCCCCTCCCCATCAAAAATGTGAACAGCTAAAATTCCACTGATGACAAAATTTACTCAAAAACCAGAGAAGACTGGAAAGAATTCCAGATGAACCATGAAAGGCCAAACTAAGGGACAAATTAAATCCACTGCAGATCAATAAAAAGCAAAGTGCATTTAAATGAAAAATGTGAAGCACTCAAAACTGATTGCTGGGTTTAACAGTTCTGGAGTAACTCAATATTTGAATCAAGTGTTCAGCAAATAAAGGAAACATACTGCTAGATATACAGGGATACAACTTAGAAATTTTTTTTTTTTCCATTTTCAAGACGAAAGTATTCACATGATTATCTAAAGGATAAGACATACAAGACTGTTGTGCCACAGCATAAATCAGAAGCGTGTTCTCCATCAGAGTGCTGTGTTCAGCTCTTATCATCTGATCTCTTCTTAAGATAGCAGATGTAGTAAAAGCCTCAGAAAATGGGGACAAGAATAATTTGGAACAAAGACAGATTTCTGTACAGAAGGAAATGGAGAAGCTTGAAGCAACCACACTAATGGGCGATGGATAAGCTATTGAGGATGTAAAAAAAAGGAATTGTGGTAAAGACAACAGTGCTGCTACACGCTCTTGTCATGTAGAAGCAAAGGCATTTTTGTAAACAGCAATACATTTAGAGATGCTAAAAGGAAATGTGTGTTTGTTTAGTTGGTTTGGTTCTGTGGTAGTGCTCTGTTGATCTAGTTTTATTTTGTTTATATTCAACATTCAATTTGCACAATATTTTGCCACAAGCTACAACGAAGACCTCCGAAAGATTCAGAGAAAGACTAGAATTTTATGAAAACTAGTAATCTACTTTAGTTAGGGAAAAGATCAGAAATACCACTCTATCCTCTATATTTGCAGGAATTAAGATTTTTATGGTACAGGACCAAACTGATGGAAAAGACACAGAACTTTCACTTTGGGCCTTGAACATAACCACCTACCTCGGAACAACAGACATTTTAAGAGTGTCAGATAGAGCCCTGGCAAACAGCAGGCAAAGGACACAAACACAGGTTGCAGAACTGGTCTATTAAGACACCTAATCCTCTGCAGAGTGGTATGTCCACACAGTAAGGCAGAGGAATCTGGGAGCAGGAGAACACGTAAAGCTTTGCCACAAGGCTTTCAGCCAAGGAATGCTACACGCATACTCGTGTGCCCTGTTCAGAAGTGGCCCTTGTAACATTTGGAACAAGAAACTGCACCAATTTCTCACTACAGAGGTCTGACACACTGAAGAAGCTGCTGGGTGTGCCATCACAGTGGTCTGGCACAAACTACATTCTCCAGACACCATCCCTTGGCAGCGTTCACAGAAGCGCTCCTACGCAAGGTATTTACAACAGGAGCAAGGTATGTTTGTCCTTAGTACTACAGCACACACTCCCCACCAACTTATTCCTGAGTGTACGAGCCCTGTGTAACGCATGACAGCATGAGATACTTTTTTTTATATCTAGAAACCACCCCAGAACTAGGTTAGCCTGGCAGGCTTGCAGCACTTCATTTACATATGAGTCAATCCTTCTGCAATACAAACATTTAGTGATGCATTCCCCACTGTCCTTCTATTTATACTCACTATTTCACCTGCAGGCATCCCAAGTTAATTAAACAAATCAATCCCATTGAGATAATTGTGTCTCAAGCAAATTAACACAATTAGCCTTACAAAAAGAAAATCCAAGCACTACTATATTTCTTCATATAAATCATGTGCTTGTTCCTGCAACTCTAGGTTTGTGGCTATCTAGGAATCCGCAGTAAAATGAAAAGTATGACACAACGAACTGGCTGATGTGCAACTGTTGCAGCCAACAGCCGCTCTCTTTGCATCATTCCTATCTCTGAAATCCGAGGTGCCCAACAGAAATAAATGTTCTGAAAGAAGAAATAAGCAAAGAAGGATCCCACTGCAGTGGACACTTCACAGCTTTGAGACAGCCCTCTGCTCCAAAACAGTACATTACTTTGACATTTATAACCAGGGCAAGATGTGCAGTGAGCTGGTTAATTGGATATACCAGGGGTCTGAGGCACTTGTTAATTCTTTCTTCTCTGGTCAGGTTTACAGAAACCCCTCTGGAACAAAGCTGAAGTTCTACAAATGACATCTTGGTAACCATACTTTTTTCAAAGACCTGCGCCTCCAGCCCTAAAGTGTAACAAAACTGCCATGGCAGTTGAACAGACACCATCATTTTTGGCCACCTGCTGTGTTTTCAAGGTGGTTTTTTCCCTGAAGCAACCTCAGAGTAATCCAGTACACCTCAGCCTCCCCAGTCCAGCCCATCCTCTATCCAAGACCTCAACCACCTTGCAGCAGTGTGGCCAAGGCAGGGCTTTGTGTCCTTTACTCCCACTCCTGGTGACAGGAGAGGCCACAACTTTTGTCTGAAAGCTGGAGAGTTCTCCAAGATAACGCAAGAACACTGAGCAGAATTACAAGGCGAGGAAAAGCCATGAGAAGCGATGAGCAACCTACAACTAAGAATGGAAAACTTGAGAGGCAGGTGTGCAAAACCACGACCTTGTGAGCTGAAGCGCCTAACCACGGCCACTCTTTCAAGAGGTGATAAAACATCCGTGCAGTACGTGTGCGATGCTCTGGACCAAGGCCTTGCAGCTCCCTGGGATGGTTTTGCTGCCCTCTTTCCATGTGAGCCTGCAAGCAGCGAGGCTTGCCTGAATGCAGGGCACTCCATTTCCCAGCTGGAGGGAAGCTGCTGCGTGGAGGCAGGTGAGGGTGCGTGTGAGCACGCAGGAGAGGCAGAAAGCAAGATGTGAACGGAGCTCCCCAGTAATAGCTGTGCTCTCCTGCCTCCCCGCAGATGATTCAGGGAGAGCCTCCCGCTGGCTGCTAAGCAACTGCAGCAGTGCACGGGGCCAGGCAGGCACCCAGCGTTAACTTCTTGTTTTGAGGGAGTTCAGAAGCCTTGTAACAGTACATTCACTGCACAACTGGTCACTGGTACTGAGTTCCGGAGAGAAATTATGGGGCAGAGAGAAGAAAGGGAAGTGGTGGGGGGATGAGGAGAGGACAGCAGGGGACCAGGCTCGCACCGAGAGTGGGTATGCAGAATGTAATTTAATAGAAGATTCCCCATTCTTTTTGAAGTTGAAAATACAGTATTCCTTTATTATTTTCAGTGTCCCAAACTAGAGCATTTTTCCCTCTTGGCGCATTTCTCATCCATGTGGCACTGTAACCAACAAATCACACCGGCTCAGCAGATGGTGTTAAGATGGTAATGGAGCTGTTCCATTTGCTGTCACTCCAAACACACTTCCATCATGTTGACCATGCACAGCCATCCTCCCACCTGGCCCAGGGATCTGCTGCACATCTGCCCTGCAGAGCTCCCAGGCAGCTGCCCCTTCACTGAGACAGTCCAATCCAACTGTGCACCACACATAAAACCAGGTTACTGTAATGGGTTGCTGACAGTCCAGCCTTTCCCCTGTGGAAAATTATTTGTTCAACTGGATCTTTTCACTGGCTTGGTTCATCAGAGGGTTGCAGAGAGCACAGGCAATGCCAACCCCTTCAGCCACCCACTGGTGATGAATCTCAAGTCCCCCAGGTGTGGCAGCACAGAAGAGTAAGGGAAAATGTTGTCCCCAAAATCATGTACTGGGCCAAAAGGGCATTCATCCCACATTTCTTGTTTCACCATTCTGAACTGTACACTGCACTTAGCATTTTCATTACCCCCACAAACTACTGGCATAACCAGAAACTAGTTCTCATTAGTTAAAAAAATAAAAATCTTTCAAAAATTAATGTCTTACAAAATACGTTCTCTTCAGGAAAGTTAGAAGAAGCAAACTTAATTTATGAGGTACATAAGTCTTTCACTAATTTCATTTTACAGAACACAAAAGTCAGACTGTTTACTTATAAAGATATCTACTAAATATAAAGTGAACTTAACACCATATAAATTCACAAGAAACAGTACAAACTTCTACATGTATTTCTATCCATATATCATTTAGGACTCAGAATAGATCACATATAGCAGGAATACAAAGATACTTTAATACAGGACAGACTGGGAAAAGGGATAGATACCTTATCATAAAGTGTATTTAGAAAACTAGTTCCATGACACGAGATCTACAGACACGGATGTCCAGTCATAAAGAATTCATTATTTACAAATATACTACAGAACACTCCATTTGCAATGAAGTACCATAAATAATTCACACATAATATGTGTCAGAAGTGAAGGCAGTGGTATTTTCTCTGCCATCCTCAGGGTGTTTCCTATATTCAGAGAAAAAGAGCTCTTCTGTAACATCACATAACATCACAATGCAACAAGAAAATTGGATTGTCATTAAAACACAAAACTTCATTCCCCACCAAAGGCTTCCCCGCCAACACAATATAGGATATATTAATGTACCCTATATCTTCAGGCTTCTACACAAGCATTGCTACTGTGGGGACAAGATGTGCAATTCCTTTGTTTTTAAATTGCATGTATGAATTTTATTTTCACCCCTGTGAATAATATGGAATTGCCATCTTGGGTCCACTGCCCAGGTGCTGCAGTGTTGCACAGTTCTACCTCGTGTCCCCTACTCCAACCCCAAGAGGCACATCCAGAGACAGGCAGGCAACTCAACTCAAGTGTTCAAGTGTTGATCTCCCTGGGGAACACATAGCAACTGTAAAAAGTTTGACACAGAGATGGAAATCCCTCTCTATTTGAAATTAGATTAACACAAATTTTATTTTATAAGGATGAACGAAGAGTCACCAGTAAAGAAAAAAAGTCCATTGTTAATGATATAGAGTGGATCTGGAAAACCAACCTAATGCTGGAAGCTCCCTTGTTTCTTTTTCCATGACCTGTACAAATTCCCCTATTTCCCATTAGAGCAAACAAAAATTACAACCCTTGATCGTAAGTTCCTTTTCCTCTCTACTCTGCTTGTCCCTTTCTTTTTGCCAGCAGGATGGATACCTGCACCCATGCAAAACTTGACCTATGTTGACTCCCTTAATCTTCTTCAAAGAAACAAACCAAAAAACTCCACACTCTCAACTATTAAATAAAAAACCCCAAAGCCCCTCAGGACTTCCTGTAATCTAGCTACAGAAGCACTCTCCACATGGATGGGTGGGCAGGACTTAAATTCTGTTTTCTCCCTTTTGAGTCATGAATCAAAACTCATCAGATTCGCCACAGAGAGAAAAGAAACAACAAACCAAGAAAGCCTCACCAGCCTCCTAGAGATGATACTCAGGAGATTGGGCTGATAGTCTTTCACAGCATCAGGTGGTCTTACTCACCTCCCACAGATGTGGAAAGCAGAAGAGACCATTGCAATCACCAGTCTGACCTTCCACCCCATATATATCTCCATGCAGATACATATGGCTTGCTATAATCACACACACAGCAATACTCCCCCTTGCTAAAAACATGTAGTCTAATTCCCAGGTAAGTGTTTAGGAATCCATCACGTCCAAAAGGAGCTGTTTTAGTGCATAATTTATTCTGTTTAATAATTTGTGTGTTACAAGTAGCCCAGATTCATCTGGTTTCAACTTCCAGCTATTCAACCTCATTACACCCCTCCTACTAAACTGAAGAGTTTTGTACTTTTTTCCTCTATAGATATTTGCAAAATACAACTCATCCACTTCACTTGAAGCAAGCATGCAAAGCTTTTTATTTAGAAAAGTCTAACAGTAAAACAGGTTTTCCAAGTGTAATCAATCTCTCACCTTTTTGCAGGCACGTAAGAATTGGACTCTGTATTACAGTAATGGTCCTGTGCCATCACACACTGGTAAAACATTATATGCTCCTAGAAGACAGGCTTGGCTTTTGCATCCAAAAAGCATACCCAGTCTTTCAGCAGTGCTGCAAGGCTTCTGTGTTTTGTTAGTCTCTT
Source organism: Thryothorus ludovicianus (assembly GCA_013397245.1). NCBI lineage: Eukaryota > Metazoa > Chordata > Aves > Passeriformes > Certhiidae > Thryothorus > Thryothorus ludovicianus. The sequence continues at coordinate 130,448 of VZTB01000122.1, read as the reverse complement.
CCCATCAGCCCAGCACCCTTCCAATGTAAACTCTCTCCTGAATGCAGTGAGCCCTACCCTCTGCATAACATACAGATTTGGACTAGCCTGTGCTAACTTTCAGACTACCCAAATAAGCCCACACCAAAAGGAACTTAACTCCCTGTGTGACAGGGGACATATTTGCCATATCCCTGATTTTTGGTGGCATTTTCAAACTTAGAAATAGCTATGTTCAGTATAATTACCAGTGAACTTGAAATGCAACTACCTCAGTTCTACTGACTAAAGGCTGTTACTTCTCCCTTCCCTTTCCAAGTAATCACACTGCCTCATCACCCACTCATACTCACTACATTAATTCTCTATTTGCTGCATATATGTGGACATACATAACTGTGATGGAAGTCCCAGCATAAAGTCTGTTCCTTTCTGCAGAAAAGCACTGAACAGCACTGGGTGCATATCTGATGTCCTCTCAAGCAACAGTACACAACAGTTCAGCATATTGTTGAGTGCTGGTTCATTTTGAGCATTGGATACAGAATTTGAAGATGTGACTTCCACTTTCTCTCCACAGAAAAACTAAATGAGTTAAAACTTATCCTGGTTAGGTCAGTGCAGGATTGCAGTTTGTTGTTTTGTTGTTGTTTTGGTGTTTGGTTGGGGTTTTTTCCTTTATGTAGTATCTAATAAAGCATCAGCAACATTAACATTAGGGTTATTGGTTTACTTAATATTATGATGTTCCATTAGACAAGGGATAATACAATTGTAGGCTGGAAATTAACTATGGAAACATGTTGATATGGTTATATGAAGTCATGAAACTTTTTCAAATGCAGAAGCACTGCTTCTACAATACAGTTTAAACAAGTTAACTTATTTCAACTGTATATGCATAATAAACTTTTGCTTTATGCTGTCATATCAGATACTCATTCTTCCAAAACAAAAATATTTGTTTTAGTTTTTTAAATACAATAAGGCATTTAATGACTATAAAGAAACTCCTGTGGTTGAACTTGAGCCAGAACATGGTGCTGCTTCTGCTTTCAGCCCAAAAAAGAGAATTCCTATCACCATTATTAAATAGCAGTAATATTTATAGGCAAAAATAGCAATTCAGTTGTACTACTTTTGCTTTTTTAGAGTAAGAGCACTTTATCTTTTAGACAAGGGGCACCAGCATTGCAGTGGTGTGCTGGAAAAGTAGCATGAAGGGGAGCAGGGGCAGAAGAATCTGAACCCATCATCACAGCAGAGTCAGAGGTGGTGAGGCCAGCTGATGTTGCAGCTTGTATGAGAGGATTCCCTTTAAAAGAGTGTTCTAGATGCCAGATCCAAGGGCTCAGTACTGTTTTTTCCATATGTATTTATTCCCAGAATAGGAATATAATGTAGACCCTAAAGGTGTTCTCCCAGGCTAAACTTTAATAGGGCTTTAACTTTTTAACAAAGGTCAAAGAAATTTCAACACAACTCCTCAGGTTAGTGTTGCCTAAGTAAAACCTGTGCAACCATTTGTTGAACCCCAGCCCAACAGCAGAATTAATTACCTGAATTAATTACTAGCCACAAAGCCTTCCCCAGGATATTAGAACATATCTACCACAGCTCATTTAAAAATGAAATGTTTCATTTGCCATATCTAACAAAGGATGGCCAACTTGTCCATCAGTAAAACACTCCCTGACTATCACATAGTTGTTCCTAAATAATCAAGCTGAGGACTCACTTCTCTGAATAAGTGGGTTTGGGTTTTTCTTTAGTGTTTTGGCCACCATCACAAAGCTAAAGCCATTTCCTCCTTTCTGAGCATGCTGCTGGTATCCAAGCAAGGGAGAGGCGGAACTTTCACTTCTCACCTGCTCACAGAAAGGTCATGCCTCACTCTTAACAACTCAACTGAAATACAGCAAGAAGCTCCAGCCATCTGAGACAATGGGAATCTTTCCCATTCTCTGCAAGCTGCTTTCAAGCAAACCAAACCACTTCAGTACGCCCACATCAAGGCTGTGGCAGAGGAGAAGGAGCATGGGCAGGACAGAGACACTCTGAAGCTGGGACAGGGCAATGATCCCCCCACTATGAAGAGTCCCTTCATTTCAGTGACACCAAGCATCATGAATAAAGGCACCACTATACTTCTGGAAGAAGTTCTTTCCTGTGAGGGTGGTGAGGCACTGGCACAGGCTGCCCAGAGAAGCTGTGGATGCCCCATCCCTGGAATTGTTCAAGGCCAGGTTCGATGGGGCTCTGAGCAACCTGATCTGGTGGGAGGTGTCCATGTCCATGGCAGGGGGGTTGGAATGAGACAATTCCTAAGGTGCAACCCAAAACATTCCGTGATTTGATGGAAGGACAATTCTACTGTGGACATGCAGGTTAAAATGCTGCCAATTGTTATTCTGCAGGCAGGTTGCACATTGGCATTTTTACAGCTTTTGAAGTATTATCCAAAGTAGGCTGAAAGACAACTTCTTGCAACTTCATATTTCTATTATATGCTCCAGCCAGTCACTTGTCTTTTGTGGCTGCATGTATTTCCTATTTAAGAAAAGGACTACAGCAGTTCCTGGTCTGCCATATCTGCAAAGAGAGAGTTTGCGCAGCAGCTTCCTCTGCCCTGCCTCACTCGGCACTGGTGAACACCCTCTTCCCTCTCAGCTGGCTCACAAATATACTCAGCCACCTACAATGCCAATTGACAGACACAAGGTAACAAAAATAAGGATTTCCAAACCACATCCATGATGACAGCCCATAGGACTTTTTGCTCCAAACCTAGGTTTCAATCTTCCCTTCTCCATCTGCACTTTCTATCTCCTTCAAAATAATGAGCAAACATTTCTCCAGCTTCACAAATCTGGCACATTTCACTTTCCTTGTCATTTAAGAGATACTATTAATAACAAATAGTTTGTGTGTAAGAACACTGTGCACTTTTGTAAAGCTTTATTCAAAGCATCCTGTGATCTTCCACTGAAAGCATTAATTTAGTACTTTCACAGTACTTCAGAGGCTTATATTATAAATTGTCTCACATAGGTGGAAATTCTGAGGCTTAAGTGACTTGCTGTTGGGCTAACCACCAGAAATCCTCATGTCCTGCCTCCCTAACATCTTTATTACAACATTTCTGGCCAACCCTTGCTCCAGCGCATCCAGCCCTGCATCCAAATTCAGATGTCATTGTCCCTTTCTTTCTATATTGCCACACCTATGTAGGTGTCTGGCAGAGCTTCCCAGACATTTTTTTCCCCCAAAAATTTCCTAAATTAGGTAATTAAATGATTAAGGAAAAAGTGCTAAGAAGACTATACAAATGACATTCCCATCTACAACAATCTGTATGGTTTTGTTTCTACTCTGTCCTAGCCACACCACCTGAACATGAAAGCTCATGTTAACCCCTTCCAAATGAAATGAATACCCTCAGGACCTGGTCTTTAAAAATTATTTCCCCAGATCAGCAAGAGACTGCTAGTAAATATCACGTAAGTCTCGATTTGTTTTAAATGGGAGAAAAGTAACAAAAAGCCTATCCTATCTCTCACCTTCAACTATTCTTCAGGTGCTATTCTGCAATTAAATAAAAGTGTATTTCTTTAATAAGAAGAAAATATACACATCTAAGAAATAGGACAAGCAATCAGAAAAGGAGTAACACTTTAATAACATATCAACAGCTAAAAAGAAAAGGAAATAATTTAAAATTTAATCAGTAGTGAAAACCATAGCCATGCACGAAAGAAAGGCAACCTATGCAAATGTAAACTTGTCACGTCCAACAGAAGCACAGGATCTCCAAACTGTACGTGACTCACCAGTGCCTAAAGAGTATTCTTAGCTTTGATTCTTGCACCAGGAACCATCAACATCTGGCCATACAGTCACCTGTCTTGTTTTAATAAAAGCACTTTATTAAGGTAAGAAAATACCTTGTATTAACCACTGTCACCTATGGTTTGATGAACAGTGGCCATTGCTTCTTTTACTCAAACCTCATGTAATACCAGAGCTCACCAGAAACCAATGTAAAAACTTCAGATTATCCTACAGATGATCCTTAACTATTGATCCTGCTGAACTCTACATTAAGCAAGAATTTTTACCTCCTTTTGTGTGTTAAGTAATCAGTTCTACAAATCATTTCAAGACTCGCTCTTCATCAGGGTTATTCAGAACATGCCATCTTATTCCTATCATTCCCTTACACTATGTCTGAAAACTGGAGAAGCAAGAACACACCCTCATCTGGCTCCGACCCTCAAACCAGAACTGAGGAACAACAGCTGCTCCCTGAGTCAGTGACACATGGAGCACACATTTAACAATTGCTAGAGAGATTATGCAGACATCCCTGGAGAGTTCCCCAACAATCTCTCCTGGTAGAAATGCCAAGTTTTCTAGGCATCGTGGGCCAGCCAAAAGATCATAAAAGGAAAAAGTTACACAGCAAGCTGCACAGGTATATCCCAAGCATGTTTTTCAACTAGTAAAAGCTTGTTGAATATCCTCCTGGCATGGTGTCAAAAAGCTCTACTTCCACTGAGCATTGTTAGTGGGATTGATGGTGCAAGTAATTCAACTTCAGAGAATATTTCTAATGAACACTTCATCATCTACCTCTCTTAAGGCTACTAAAGGGGACTAAAGGGGATGATATTTTAAGCTGTAAGTCAGAAGAAGAAAAGGACAGAGATAATTTTTTCTTCCAAGTTGTCTGCTCAAGAAATCCAGAGGAAGTTTAAGTGGGACACAGTCAAGTCTATTCATTTCCCTGTGTTTCAACAGCATAGATTTGGGTAAAGGGCCAGAGAGTGCCCACTTCCTTGTAAAAGAAATAGCATGCCATCATTAGAGCAACACCCAGCAATGCACAAGCTCAAAGTGACAACACTAGTGCATATTAGAGGTAAAACTCATCTGAGCCTCTGACAGACAGACCAAGCAGAGCATTCCCTGACCAGCAGAAGATAGCTTTGGTGGGAGGGTACCATCACTCAAATCCCACAGCCTTCTCACACTGCCCTAAGGTGATTACTTGAGTCACTTCACAGCGAGATGCCCAAAACAAGGCTGAGTACAACATCTCTATGAAAGTAGAAGTCTTGACCTTTTTAATCTCTACAAGGCGTGTTCAAATACTACACTCATAGGCAACTGTTGAAATAAATCATGAAAGCAGTATACTGTAAAGGCTCACTATTTGAAAGCAAAAGGCCGATGAAGTACAAAAGCAAAGAGCCTACTTTCCTCATGATAAAATGGAGGAGGGAAAATAGACCCAACCCTGCTGGCACATTTTGCAGTCAAATTCCTTTTGACAATTTAGGAACTTTTTTTCTTCCTCCTGTTTAACAAAATTACTTCAGCAGTATAAAAGTTGGCAGCATAGCTATCTCAGAAAAAAGTTTCTCCATTCCTTATTGGTAAGCAGTGCACACACACACACAAAACCCCACACCCACAGGAAATTGAGAGCTATTCATTTAGTTTTAGCCAAGTCTTTGTGAGACTGTACCTTCTGACTGTTAGCTGATGGTAAACGTGCAACTGTCTGGTACTTAATCTCATATAAAAACTAGACCAAAAACCCTATCAATATTAAATTTAACCTTCAAAAAAGAACACAAGTGGTATGAATGCAATTGTCTGGAAAAATGCTACTTAGCAAAAACAAAACAACTACTCCCCCATATACATGCAATATTTAAAAGAAAGAATTCAAAGCTGTAATTATGTTCACACAAACCTAAACTGCAGAGTACAAGAAGTTCAATGACACAAAATCCTGTGTTATTTGTAATGACACCATGTACTTCCTCTTGTATTTTTTTCTTGGTATTTTAGGGGCCTGATGGGATGCTGCCCATTGCCATTACCAGGGATCACAAGAAAAATATGAAACCAATTCTTGTCATCTGTAGAGAACATGAAACCTGGAGCAATGGTAAGCAAAAAACTAGTAAGGTTACTTACTAGTAAATATACTTTTAGCTAGATATAGTTTGTCAGAGCAGCAGCTGGTTTTAATACAGCCATGACACAAAATTACAAACTTCTAGGAATTTTAAAAAAAAACAAAAAAAACCAACTCTGAGAGATACCCTTGGGGAACTGCATTCGGGAAGGCAGAAATCCTGTAAAAAATGACTGGAGGTTACAGCAGACACCATCCAGACACTAAATTTCCTGCACAAATCTGCAGCTAAACAAGGAAGTGTAACCTCTGGATGGATAAGAGCATTATTTCGTACAAGGCAAGGCAGGGAGGGAGAATGTTATCTAAGAAACAGTAACAACAAAGGCAACATGCATTTCTGGTCCATTCACTTTGGAAAAGAAAATACCACAAGAACAGTGAAAGATTCAGAGAATACATCTTATATCAAGGGTTTAAACAGTCTGCATATTTGGGTTATCCAAGAGGATAATGGTTATCAGTGACTTACCAACAAAATGGCTAAATGTCTCTACCAAAATTTACTCAGAAGATAAAGAATGCATTAGCCAAAGCTAGGCCCCCAAAAGATGCTTCTGGTCAGATGAAAAGGTTTTGAAGAATTCAGAATTAATCTTCTCTGCCTGACTGTACATAATTACAGTTGATTGATATGATGCGTAGTATGCTCAGAAACTCATTGACAGCAAGCTTGCTAAATGCAGCTTCTTCAAAAACCACTTTCTGTCTTATCCAGCTGACTAAAATCTTGTGCAATTCCTCTGACATTTACATCTTTCCCACTGCAGCAGTGCTATCCATCCACAAATACAGAGCTCTGCATTCAGGTAACTCCAGCAAGTATGGTCCTTGGAGCACAACTCTTCAGAAGCACCCGCTGCTCCCTACCCACTGTTGGAATATTGAAAACAAAGTTCATTCGTCTTCAGTGTCCTCCAAGCCCTCAGTTCAGGGTGTTAAAGGCTTTTGCCAGAGCTCCAGGACAAACAGAAATCTACTGTTCTGCTGCTCTACCTAATGTTAACTGGTGCTGGAGATTCAAATTTTTGCCTGTATAAATGAGACAAGTGAAGTGATTTCCAAGTATGGAAATGGCAGGTTTGAGACACAAAGTTTATGATATCACCTATGTCTCCCTCCACTTTTTAATTGATTGCAATTTGTATTTAACAAAAGCACTATCCATTATACTACATCCAGGTACTATATTACATCTCTCCATGGATAAAGAGAAGCAAAAATGAGACAGGCCTCCTACTGCCATTTATAGTCAAGAAATGATATATCTGTAAGGTAACACCAGAAGTTATGGACTCACTATAGAAATCACTATAGAGTTCATGATCTTCTCTAGCGAACAGGATGAACAGACACCAGATGTTCATTTTGGGGACAGAAGACTTTGAATTTACTTGAAAGACTATGTTTTCTAAAACTAAAGCCCATTCCTTTGCGTTTATGAAGTCCACAAGTCACCAGAGCCCTGGCTACTGTCTGAGTATCAGGAGGGCCACCAGAGAGAAAAGAGAGTCCCAGCCAGTGTGCTTGGCTGCCTGGACTGCAGACAGGCACCTTTAAAAAGCACTGAGAGCTGCCTGCTCCTTACAGCCCCATCACCCCAATGGGTGGGACAGGGAGAGCTCTCAGCCCCTTCAACACATTCTCACTTCCACTGGAGCAGGAAGTTTCCATCTGCAGCTGGAGATCACTCAAGAACCCAGACAACACATTTTTTGTGGGAGATTAACAGCAAATTAGCTTTTTCTCCATGTTTTCTGAGCTCTGTCTAGGTACATTAACTAATACTTTAATTTAAATATCTGGGGAGGTTTAAATTATATTTAATCTCATATGTGAATTCTGCAATTTTTCACTCAGCCACTCCCCCAAATACTATTTTTGGACTTATTTTATAATTTTTTTAAAAACCAGCAAGTTACTAACATGTCCAAAGTAGGTAGCCAAGTTTGAGATTGGAAACTGTATAACCTTCACATGGAATGGGTTTCAGAGAAAAAAGCAGAACATTTCTGTATCTCACTACACCAGCAGCAAACCCTTAACCTTACTGCTAGGAGCCTCAACTAAAATTTTCCTTTAACTCTATCTGGAACCTTTTCTTTAATTTAGGAAAGGTTTGATGTGAAGAATGGACAGTCAAGACGGAGATGCAGAGAGAAAGGAAAAGAGGAAGAGAGGGGCCAAGATTCAAAAGATTGGTAGTGGTGGTTGGCACTTTGGTGCTGAGAGTCGATCAGACACATTTCCTAAATTAACAGGAAGAAAGAAAAAACAAAACAAAACAAAATAGTGCCTACAATCTGTCATCTTTTTGGACCAAGGCTTACCAAAAGCAGAGAAGGTTCTCCATACCAAGGGCATAGAGGTATACACGGCAAGACTTCGACATCTGAAGCACAGTAATTAATAAGTGTATCAACAGTAAGTATCATCCTCTCTTTACTGAAAGGGGAGCTGACTCAAAGACAGCCAAGGGAGTTGCCCAAAACCACACCACCAGTCATTAGTAGAGCTGCAGTTGGAAGTTTCTGGCTGCCAGCACCATTTTCAATCACTGAAATTGGCAGGCAGTGCTGGTACCCTGTGTGCTCACCAGGGGGAGGGCCAGCTGCTCCCCACTCCCTGTCCCCCAGCCCAGTCACACCACCACGGAAGGATGAAAGGAGGGTGTGTCCAGCCAGGGTGATGGGCTCAGGGATTAGCACCAGCACTGGTGCCCACTCTGAAGGGGCAGCTGCAACCCCTAGGTGTTCTCCTGGCATTGGGTGGAGTGAACACTGAGACTGCACACCTCAACTACTCCTCGTTTTCGTGCTTCACACACTTCAAGGGGAACTTCAGATCACCTCACTTCTCAAGCAGAAGCTGAAATGGCTCTTTCCATCTCATCCCTACAGCTTTAATGTGCATTTTACAGTACTGATTTCAGTTTCTCTTAATTGCTTAGTCAAGATTGCAAAGTTACTTTTATTTTACAGAGCCAGCCAGCTCACAACATGGATATTCCAAAGCCAAAGGTAGTCCTTTTTGTAAGAGTAGTTGGAAAAGTATTAAATACGTGAATTTTCATTCTTAATTTTTTACAGAAGCAACACAATTCTTGTAACAAGCAGTTTGGGAAACCCAGTGTGACAGAGATGTGGAGGGGGAAGTGAGTATCCTACATTTACGCTAAAAGCAGAACCACAGAAATCTGCTTTTTGTAGCATAATTAGTCTTAATTCATGTATAAAATTACACCTAGATCTCTTTATATTAGCTGGATATACTCCCCTCGTTTCTATATTCTGCCTGATACCTGCCTATAGAGAGTTCTCCAGACATTCCTTCCAACTTACTTGATCCTTTGAAGCTGACAGTTATCTACAAATTCAGGCACTGAAGTAATTTATTCTTTTAGAAGTGTTAAGCATTTAAAAGTTGCAACATCAGATTGTGCAAATATTCAAATTTTCTGGAAGAAAAAGAAAAGGAAAAAGCATTTGCCTTGATGTCTACATTTATGTATATATTCTCCCCCTACACACACTTATCTAGAGGCTTTTCCTCATGCATGAGATTTCCCATTTTTCTCCTTGTGCTTTCCAGGTACTTTCCACATATTGTGACATAACAGCTAAATAACACAAGAAAAGAAACTCAAATTACCTGTTACCATTTTATTCAAATTACCTTTCTTACTGTGAAAGGTCTCCTAAGATGGCTTCTGTGGAGACAAAAGTATTCACTGGCAATGTCAAAGGAAATTTTTAAAATTCATCTAGCAGTGATGCAAAGGTTTCGTGCTGACCTGCACTAACACAAGAACAAACCACAATGTACCAGTTTGGACAGAAGTAATTCCTGGACTTTGCCTCTGTTTAGTCTCATCAAAATCAAGCATTACTCCCAATAAACAAGACAAACACACCCAAAATGAAAAAACAAAACCAAAACCCACACAAACACTTCAACGGGTTACTGTGGTTCTGCATGTGTAAAATCGGGGGTTTCACTGCCAAGACTCGTTAGAAAAGAACAACCAGAAAATGTTTGCAAAACAGATTACTATTATGAAGGGCATTAACAGCTATTAATAATAGAATATATCAACCTACTGCTTTTCAGATAGTCAGTATTAATTGGCAACCTAATTTGGAACTGTTAAGCCTAGAGACCTTGCAGACACCATTTGTCAGGTCTAAGCTGACGGTGGGTGAAAATAGGCCTGATAACAGTTACTTTCTTGTCATTTCCTTTCAAAAATGACACAATGCTGTTTCAGCGATCAAAGTAATTTTTATCTCATAAGCCTACCTCCAAAAATAGATTAGGCCTTATAGAATGATTTTATATTTATGATCTGAGCTGTCAGGCAGACATCATGCAAAACTGGACTTGCAATTCACAAGGGCTCCGGGTTGCTCGGAAGGAAACAAGATAAAGGCACAGGGAAATACGGGGGAAGGAAAATATTGGGTGAGAGGTCTGGCACCTATCAACATTACTGCAAGTTTGCCAAGTCTCATAATTTCATCACCAGGCTTCAGGAATGTCAAAAGAGCTATTATTAATTTTTTCTTTTATTCTACCCTGTCACATAATCAGAAGAACAGATGCCAAAAGCCAGCCACGACAAGGAAGTCACCACGGCTAGCATTAAAACTATATTATTTCTGCACAGACCAGACCATCTATTGTTGCTTTAAATGGGATCTAAACCCCTTTCATTGCAATGGCAGGAATAAATATGGGAGTGCTTCAGACTCACTCCTCCAGAAGAAGAAACAGAGGGGAATGGGTCGGGAAATATCCATGAAAACTAAGCAACCAAGGAAAAACATTGATAGGAGGCACTGTCAAGACCTGAGGGCATGTTTGGGGCAGCATCCAGACAACTGGCTGGAAGAATGAAAACGTAAATGAGGAGAGGGAATGCAGAAAGGGAGTAGAAGGCTAAAAGATGAAATTAATTAACACTGATGATATCTTAAGTAGTTAGGGATAGTTGAAAGAATGAGTGACACCTGCAGCCTTGGGAAGGAACATGACCAGGACAGACACTTATTGCAACACGGCAGGACCAGGAGTGGGACAGCAGCATTTCTCCAGCCCATGCTGTGGAAATGAGCCCTCTCGGAGAAAGGAGAGCAAGAGACACCCATTCCTAGCTCAGAATTGAATTTTACAGAGAAGGTATCACACAAAAGGAGGACAGAATATTTCCTTTTAGAGGTGAAAGATGACAGCCAGTGCAAAGTGCTACTTCTTCATCACAGAATCTCATTTTAATGCCTTGCTAGGACTACCTCACAATTTGCACATGCCTGTGGCTGGCAATAAAGCAGTGGTGAGAGAAGGCGTCATGGAAGTGTCATAGCCTCAAGTTACAGAACTTGGAAGAAACAGAGCCTCCTCAGTGGGTGTTTTACAAGACAAGGGGAGAGTGAACTTGCACTGGGAGAGACAGTACCACAGCAATCAACTGCTGTGCTACCAGAGCTGCCCAAGCTACAGCACACAGATTTGTCAATATTTACTCTACAAAACAGAGCAGTACATAAAATTAAACAGTGTAATATATGTACACTATATAATACATATATAAGACATGAGAATAATGTCTTCAGGAAATAGTAGCAGCTGAATGACTAAACTGTTATCTCACCACATTGTCACGTCCCAATTGTTGACGCACACCGAAGTCCCCAGCATTGCTTTGACAATGGACAAACAGACTTCTCAGTGAACTGAATCTGAACAAGGCAGCCTGAACATGAGCACTTCTACCTGTCCCATTCTGGCTGTGCTTCTTTTCAACAAGAGCACACACACGCTGGTGGCAGGGCCACGGTGGGCACCACTCAGTCTCCAGCCACAGCAGTGCTGCTGGCAGGGTGCCATGATGGGGTGGTGCAGAGAGGTGCCAGTGCACCTTGGCTGAAAACTGTAAGAAGTCCTGCAAACAATTTTAATTACCCATTCTTGGAGGATGGAAGGACTGGTTGGGACACGTGCAAGTGAAGCAGCTTGTTTACATAACAAAGCAGGTATGCATGCGAGGTGCTTTGCTTAACAGTGCTGCAACACTTCCAGCTCTCTCACCTGGAGAGCTGTGTTTTACCAACTACACACATACAAGACCAACTTCGTGTAGAGACTAAGCCTTTTGATAAAATATTCATAACATGATCCAACAGTGGCATGAAAGATGGTGGCTTGAATGGACAAAACACCTAACACTTGCAGAAAAAAAAAAATTAGCCAGCCACCAAGTCTTTGATTCTTCCATACAACACACAGTGCCAAGAGTAATTCAAAGTTTTTGGTTCTTGCTTGAGCAGCCACCCTCCAAAGGCTACCTCTACTCGGAAAATAAAACTTAAATGAAAAAAGAACAAAAAAACCCTGACAATCCAAAAAGCTCAAGAGCGTCTTCAAGAGCTAAATGTCTGAATCCAAGGAAAAAGTAATTTAGTCCTGATCCTCCTACAATGGCATCATGCATTTAGCTGTTTCCATGACATTTTCTAACCAAGAGCCAAAAAGAACAATAGGGATTTCTGAGGCCTGTAAATGGTATAGAACTCAGGAAGAAGGGGAAGAGAAAAATGAAACACACAAGTCACAGAGCTGGATAGCTGCAGTGTGGGTTGCACATTGAAAGACAGTGACAATCCCTAGGTAGTACTACTTTGTGCTTTGGCTGTTTGTTGTTTGAATATGGTTCTCCCAACACCTAAGAGTTTTAGAGACATCTACTCCTGCCTAACAGTGGAAACCTCTGAAGTAGAAACCAAAAGGAAAAAGGTATCCACCTAAACACTACCTTTAAAAAACGCTATGAGAAGATAAATTTTAAAAGATCGGTGAACTTGCAGCTTCCTTCAGAGTATTAGTGACAGCAAATATTCATTTCAAACTCAAATCTAGAGCATTTCTACTCATATATACTCTGTCCTAATAAAAAAAAGTCCAAATCTGAAAATACTGCAACAAGAAAAACAAGTTTTAAAGTGTGGAAGTTAAAACAGTTCAAAGATCTTTTGAACTTTTAAGTATATGGGGTGGGGATGTGGGGGAAGGCAATATCTCAAAACTAAAGAAAAACTCTACATCCTCTGTCACTTAAAAAAAAAAAAAAAAGCTCTAAAATAATAGCATGACTATCTTGCTAACCCCTAGTGCCTGCAAGGACATTGCATTTTGTCTTCTGGCCTTTGTACAGCAGTTCACCAGGAGAAAGAACTGGTAAGAAGCTGTATAGAACAGAGATGGTCTCTGTTCAGAGGCTTAATGGCAGATTTAAATTAAAAGTAATTATCACAATTATTTGCAGGGTTCTGCCAGGGGAAAAAAAAATCATCCTCAACCCAAAAAAACAACTAATGTGACAGCTTTGTGTAGAAACATGTTTATCTTACCCTCTCTCTTACCTTATCAGACACATCTCCTCGTCCTATTCAAAATACAGCAAGTCATGAAATTCCATCTGCAACAAAAGGAAAAGTCCATTAATACCTCCTGATAACCTTACAACAGAAGTCTAATAAGCAGTTCAAGAACAGAAAAAGTTAAACTTCTCCTGCCATTCCAGTATAATCTACACCCCAGGCAAGTCGCCCTCCCGTTTGCGGCAATCTGGGAAGCGCGGATAATAAAGGTGTTAAAGATGTTGCAACATGTCCTGTAAGAAACACGCTCTCCCTCCTTTGGCAGGGCTAACAGAGGTGGCCAAAGCGTACAGGTTGTTCTGCAGAGCCATAAGTAAGTCTGCAGCATCCTCTCATTAAATTAAATGAGCATCAAATTACATAATGTGAACGGCTGTAAAATGAGCCCAACGGTAATGGCTAGAAATAATCCCAGTGGTGTTATACATCGTGGAGACAATTTTCCATCAGACTATCAAACCTGGGTAAGCAGCACTTTTTATCTCCAGGCCAAGAAACTGTCAGCATGCAGCCTCTCTTAAAAAACAGTAAAGCATGCAAGAAAGCGATGGAACAAAACTCTCATGCTCAAGTTTAAATGATGCCTACCCCGAACAAGTACATTTAATGTCCTAACTCCTTTACAGATCAACCTTTCAAAGCAACCAAGGTGTTTCCATAATATAGGTAAACATGACACAGTCTGGCATACTTGGAATCAGACGAAAGAATACCACATACATAACCAACAAATTTGCAACCTTAAAATTGTCAATAAAATTTACAGTCTGGATAGACTCAGGCTTGAACAAACACTGCCACGGCACTATTAAGGAGAGATGACATGACCTGCAATCCAGCCAGTCCATGAGTCACTAGGGCAGAAGAGAGACCTCCCATCTGGCAATCTGAAAAGCTCTGAGAGCCTGCCTAGAGTGAGAAGTGTGAATCAAGGACCTAAAAAAACCAACCCCTTTGCACTCTTTCAGCCCTTCCAGTGTCCTGCTCACAAAGTCCAGAAGCCTGTTAGTCCAGTGCCAGGGTGGAAAAGGTCAGAAATGTGCAATGGTGAAATGGCATATGAGAGAATACTATTAATGAACCAAACAATGCTTAATGTTTCAATCCAGTTATCTCCAGGGGGAGATACAGTGGGAATTAAAGGATTTGAAGCAAACAGGTTTCATGTTTGCTTACTTCTCCTGTAGTGATGCTACTAAAGGCATCCCTGTGTCTAAAGTAAAAAAACAGGTGCACCCTCACTTGGTTTTCTTTCAACACTGAGCAGCTGCAGCCAGAAGGAACCCACAGGTGCTCAGTGCCACAGAGAGGTGACATCCTTCAACACACTGCACTGCCATTTCCCCACCAGCAAAAGGGGGATGGCACCATGTGGGTCCCCAGCCAGAGTCCAAACTGCCAGCTCTGGGGGGCTTCCTTTTTCCCCTAAGTGTACCCTAGTACACATTGCAGTGCTAAAAAATAAACCTTTCATCCTGTAAATATCATTTGCTCTGATTTTACTGATGATCATTAATTTTCTGGCATTACCAGAATAATATGCCAACACAGTTACACCACTATGAGGTTTTTTATTTTTTTTTAAATTTGCTTGGTTAGTTTTTTACTTAGGAAGAAGAGATCTTCTGTCCATGTTACAAAAAGATTTGAACAAAAGAGAGCTATTGACCAAAAGCCCACTTCAGTATCCCTGCCCTCCCATTCCCCTGCCAATCCAGTAAAATTCCTCAGAGCACAACCTCTTCCTGGCTATTTTCAGAGCAACTGTAGCAATCATACAAGAACAATGGGGAAGTTTGTTTTACTCAAAGAGTAAATGTTTTGCAGCTTCCAATGTAAATATTTTAATTAATGGATTTTTTTTTAACTCTCTACTGCCTTACTTGTGTTCACAGTCATACAGAGCCATCAGGACAGAAGCAGCACTCAACTGCTGTAATAAAGAGGAGAAGAGAATACAACGTAGAAAAATAGCATGCTGACTTCAGAAAAAGCACCTTCATAACTGAATCAAAATTAGTGGGCATTTGCTGGGGGAAATTTGTTATGTGAATTTAAGAGAAGCAAGTCTGCTCTTGCTCTGTGTCCAGCCAAGGGCCCACATTAGCTCCTATTGAGACTGTGGACCTATTTTCACAGGCAGCTTGTAGAAGACCACAACCCAATGTATTTCTGAAACAACATTATGTCCAATGACCAGGCTACAAGGAAAAAGTGACTTATCCTCTGGTGTCAAACATCAATATGGTGGCTCTTAACCACCTATCTCTGGGTATCCACTTCATAGAAATGCTCAAATCTCCTCTTAATAATCCATAAATGAAGTGTTGCAGCCTGTCAGCAGGATGGGACTCAGATTCACTCTCTCTAGGCCAGACTGTTTTGGTACTACAGAAAGTGGCTGGACTGAGATGCCAAGCCATCCTGCACAAGCTGCTCTGATGGTTTCTGGATCCAGGAGCACGCCAGGTACAGGCAGCTCTTTCTCTTTGAACAGTGCCTCTCCCCTAAGAAACCATCTTCTTCCTCTGCCCCCAGATACCAGGATAGAGTTTGGATGCAGTATCAGCAGATGGCTGGCATTCAAGATTTTTTTTTTTCCATTTTCTTTTTCAAATGAAGTAGGACACAGATGGTGACGTTCCTGCTTTCCCAAAGCCTGGAACATGAACATAGACCTGTCTGAGCTGGGAAGCTCAAACCCATAGTACGTTTCTAGAGAGCTGCACAAATTTCTGCACAGACCAGTTTAGCCTGAAGCAGTCCCACACGTGGCAGTATTTCCTTTTCCCTGCTTTTATCTGAATGGGAGGTTTTGTTCTTCTTGTACTGACCTCACTACACTCGATGCCTGTTAGCAACATCCTTTCAGAAGTTCAAACAAGCTCTGTAGAAATTCCCTGCCACTGTAAGCAATACACATGCTACCCCAGGTAAAATCCTCACTGTACCTTTCAAATAATTACCACACCTGTACTCTTCCACGACCTCATGCAAGGTGCTGGTTGTCCACTCGCCAGGCTCCCCAGATTCTGCCATTCTCACAGCTGCTGTCCACACTGGCAGCTCCATCACCTCCAGGCCAGAGGCAGTGGCACTGGGCTCATCACATCCCACCAGGCAGTGGCTAGCACTGGAAATAATGGGAAGAGGCTTACTGCCCTCTCTCCTGCAGGAACTACTAACTGGAGAAGGAGCAAGGCCTCACAGCTCCATTTCATCGAGAACAAACTTTCCACAGTGCTAAATTAATAATGCTGACTATCAACCACTCCCCATTTAGGACGGGGAGCAGCAGCAGAAAGAATACCTGGCTCTTACTTGACAGAGACCGCAATTTGGCAGTAGCAGGAGATGCTGGGGACAACGAGGCCATTGCTGTTCCTGCACAGGCAGGCTGGTGTCTGCAGAAGGAAGCAGGAGCAAGCAGATCCATCAGCCCTCATGGGGTGCACCCACCATGGTACCTGACTCCTAGGTAGGGTGAATGGGTACCAAAGGACAACGGCAGCTGAGAGCTCCCCCTGCAGCAGGGTCATTCACAAAGACGTGTTTGCAAAACCCTTCCTTGTCCCTCACAGTACCACAAAGTGAAAGTAAAACTCCTCATCTTACATTTGAGTGTTACCAACCATTATTATGTACCGATACTGTAGACATTTATACAGTATCAACTTCAGCTTCTACATCAGAAAAAACCTTCCTTAAAAAAACCCCAAAAATAAACAAACCCCTTCCATAATTTCTCTACCCACATTCATCATCAGATTTTCTGGCTATACATTAAAATAGAGAGTAAAGACCAAAGAAGTAAGTATCTGCTTGAAACAGACTTTTTTGTCTGTTTTGTCTGTGTCAATACACACTTTTAATGGAGGACCCAGCTGAGGAGGCAGACCTTGCATGAAGCCCTCAATGTGCACAGACTCTGGAAAAGGAGATCTCTGAGCAAGCAAGCAACCTAAGACTTATGCCAGTCCTTCCACCTTCTTCTCTGACCCCTTCTAGGGAAACACTGCATTTGACTTCCCCATATGCCCACTTAATCAGCAATGTGAAACTTGCACAACCTTACTGGTGTCTCTGTGGTCTTCCCATCAGGGCCATGAGTAGAAACACACCCCAAAGGAGCAGAACATTCAAGTCTCCCATGCCCACGGGATGGAAAAGCAAGTGGGGAGAGAACAGATGAATGTTAATCTCTCCTCCTTGCCGCCAGCAGCAGTCTGTACTCTCCCACGCAGACAAGAGGGAGGCTGTACAATTTGTTGAGGCCAAACTGTCTGGAAAAATGCAGGCAGAGAAAACTGACGGCAAATTCTCTTCTCAATCTCTTCTCGTACTGTAGGGAAAGTGAAAGTCAGTCATAGAGTTGCTGATAGAACATGAGACCACAGGGTCTTCAAGGGGCTGCTTTTATGCAAACCACAGGGCTCTATCCATTCAACGTATACTCACTGCCTAAAATATTCTGCTCACACACTGCTTCCACTCTGACTTCTTATGGGAAATATTTTCATTGGCAGATTAAGCTTTTTGTCTGATCATAAGAACACAAAAAGGACCTGACACCACTCCATTAAGGATATTAATTCATGAATGTAGGACTTCTCCCTAGCCTACATGGCTCCAAACACCTTCCTAACCACGAGTAGGTAGCCAACAAGCACAACTTGGAGCAGTTGCCACCACAGACACTTCTTTAACTGATCTGTGCCTCAAAGGTGCCTGTCAGCACACAGTGCTGTACATGTGCCAAAGGAGAGCATGGGGGAGAAGCTCCAAGCAGGAAACAGAAGCTTGTCTTAGATTAGCACAGCTCACTCAAGTGTAGTGCTATGCTCAGATTTGGTTTTGATTTGCAAACCTTGCTGTCATTGGCTAAGAGGATGTTTCAAGTTTTGTTAAAATAGACAAAAAGCAAAAGCCAGAAAGCTGAAACAAACACACAAATGAAATTATCCTGGCAGCAGTAGGTACCTTTAAAATCTATGCAAGAGGCATGTTTCTCAAACCCTGTTTTACAGCTTGCTTTTCCATCTCCCCTTCCAGCTGAAGGCAGCCTCTTGGATGGGCACCTCCCAGGTCTCCAGCAAAACATATTCAAAAAGCAGAGAGAGCAAAAGGAGAGTCTCTCTGCTGCAGAAGCTTGAAACATCATCAGTCACCTCTGATCTTTATTGAGAATAAATAAAGATCCCTCTCCACCGGCCTCAAATCCATACTACAAATTTGTTGCTTGCTGAGTTATCTTAAAAATAAGCCAAGCCCAACTTGGCTCCAAGGAAATTTCAAATGGTACTGTGGTGAGCTGGTGGCCAGTTCCCAGTTCTCACCACTAATTCCAGAATTAAGGGCCCTGGAGTCACCATATTGCTTGAAGACAGTAGATCCTACCCTCAAACACACGTGCCAGCACTGCAGACGAGGTTTGGATTACATGAATACCTGTCCAGCAGGAACCACTCCAGAGGAACCACCTGCTTACTCTAGCTCACAATAATCATGCTAGCAGAGGTACTGCAACCAGTATCTTGATCAAGGGCACAGGGAAAGTTCTTTGGGTAATCTAGAGAAGGAATCTGAACCTTAAAGGGAAAACTTCAGTGAAGAATGAGAAGGGGGGAAAAAAGCCCACTATTTAATGTTAGCATTTATTAATGTTTAGCCTTCAACTGTGGATAAACAGAGAAGAATCCCTCTGCCTGTGCACATATTTAAGACTGTTTACACATGAAGTCCAAAAGGATGTCCTCATTTTATAAATAATTTGATCTGATGACAACATCAGAAAAAAGTACAACTTAAGGCTACATACAGAGGCAAAACACTTGGCTACTAATGTCTAAATGGGGGGGGCAAAGACTAAACATCAGAGTCACTAAAACTCAGCGAATGGTTTATAGTTGAAGCTAAGTGCATAACAATGTGCACATTCAACACACACCAAACTGCGACTCTCCTTAAACTTTTGAAGCTGTGCTTACCAGTAAGTGATTTAGGCATTCAATACGAGAGTCTCCTAAATGTAAACACTTCCTCTGCTACTTATACCTGACCACATAAGCCATCCAGAATGCCTTACTCCTCCCACATGGAAGGGACGTTTATGGAGCCACAGGGTGAGGTAACAGACAGCATCAGGAAAAGGTGAGACTCTCACATAAATGAGGGGAAAAGGCCCTCAAAAGTTTTACTTTCTGAACTCAAAGCCTGTGGTTTTGTTTTCCTTTGTCACACGCTCCTGTATGTGCACATAGATGGCTGTAGTTACATGTGTGTGCAATTTGCTTAAGATCAATCACTCTGCATGTCAGTGCAGCGGGGGAAACAATGCACACAAGAAACTCTGTATTACCCTATGAAGAAGTACTGTTTCCAGGTAAAACTTCCTCTTCAGTTTAGCTGAATGCAGAGAGTTCGTCTCCAGGGTTTTTTCTCAACTGAGAATCTGTTAACAGCACTGTAAGAATACTGTCAGCAGCCTCCAAAGAGGATCGAAGTATTTCCTAGGCCAAATTTTTTCATAGACTTCCTAAACTGAAAAAAAGAATGGGATTTTTAAAAATGTTTTCTATTTGCTGCTGCAAGCCATAATGCCAGGTCATACTCCACATAAATTGCCTCTTACTTTAAGCTCAAAGCATACCCTTGTGCAATCGAGGCCTGCATGCAGGAGAAAGGAACAGAAGATTAAAAAAAAAGGCAGCGCACATCTAATTTTGGTGTAGCCAAATTTTCTATAACTGCTGTATATACAGTATCTGATATTCACTATCAGTGAGGAATATCTGACACTGAAGTGCAATTCTGGGCTTTTAAGAAGAACTACATTTGTGACCAAGAGGAGCAATGAGGACTGCAAGCATTTAACTTGAAATCAGTGACCACACGTGGTAAGAAAGGCCTGCCAGGATGTGATCCTTAATTATGACTTCATCCTGCACAGCTCCCCTGAAAAATGATCAGCTGAGACATCTTGCCCAAAGCAGCTTCTACAGAGCACAGCTCAACCAAAGAGAAAACCAGGGTGCCAAAAATAACAATAAAGGAAGTTTTCCCCACAAGTAATGAGGTATCCCTTATAATTCAACCCTATAAAACCAGATTTGTCAAGTTCTAAATTAGGTTGCAGCAATATTTCATTGCACCATAAATCTTCTTACACCCTAGTAAAGATGCCTAATAATATAATATGCCATAATTTTATTTTTTTTTAATCTGGAACTCATCAAAAATTGCCCAAAATAGGCATCTCTTTTATAGTCCATTTTCCACATACATACAGATTCCAAAATGTAACTGGTTTGCATTTTTTGCATGGAAAATCATTTGCAAAATGCATTTACATGTAGACTACCAAAGGTTGTAATTATCTCTCTTGGGTTTCTTAGGTAGGTCAGTGAACATCCTACAAAGGCTTCTGTATTATCCATAATATTCATTCAGCATCATTTTTTTTCAAAAGCAGTATAACCTCCTTAAAGAATTACACCAACAACTAAAATTTTCAGAAGAAAAAAATGGGTTTCCGGAGTCAGGACCTTTCAGAACTTTTTTCTTTACTTTTTATTAAAAGTTTCACAGCTTTTTTTGCTGAAATAGATTACTTCACAAGAATGCTGAATTCCAACTGCCTCATGTACTTCTATTTCAGTGGATAACATGCACCTCACATAATGACTTCAAATTACAAGAAATAAAAGCGGAAGATATTTAAAGGGGGGGCGTGAGATACTGTCAGTACTTGTTATAAAAATTTCTAATTCCCATTCCCTCCCAACTAATCAAGTCTGTAATAAGAAACACTATTTCAAAGCAGTTGCCACGTCTGTAAATGCCAGCACTGTAAAAAGTTTAGAATACGATCACATCAAGCACTATGAAAAATACACATTTTTCCTCATGAAACAGACACGATGAAAACAGCTCTAGAACTTTAAGATTGCTCAAAGTTTGAAAAAACAGTGATGTCATTATTTTCCTGCTGCTTCTGAGAAGTTTACATCCCTGCTTCCTGCTGCCTCGTTTCACTTTTCTTAACCCAAGAAATACAGGACAGGCACCACAGCACTGCAATGCTGGGATCACTGGAGGAAGCCAGGACAAGCCCATTTTACATCTCCCCAGGCCTCCCCCAACAGCAATTCAATAAAAGCTGCACTTCCAGGAGCTAAAATAAAAGGTGAACTCTCCTCTTATTTGCTATGTCTCTATGAGTACACAGTCTGTCTTTTCTTTCCTTTACCCTGTTCAGTCAAGGGTCACAAGCAGTGTATGGAGAAGCTAATTCGTGGTCCGGATCCTGCAAAACCCCACGAGTGAAGACCCCAGAAAGCAACTAAATGGGGTATGCAGCAATTAAGATGTGTTTCACTACCCTGCTTATCGCATGATTGCACTCCCTGGCACGGAGTTCTGATACAGGGCTTAAGTCAAGATAGTGAGTGTCACAACCATTTCACAGCTCGCTGTCAGATCATACAGACAATTTTAAAGACAGAAGAAATCCAGAAAAAAAAAAATAGGTCTGTTTTTTTTTAAACTTCAAATGTTTTACACTGGGGCAAGGCATTAACAAAAATGTTATTTTAGGTAACAGACTGACTCATCTTTTGCTAAAATTAAAATTTATCAAGCAATTCCTAAAGAGTCAAGCAATCTAAAAGCAGTTCCCTGCAAAAAAAGCTGAATTCAGACTATCCAAGGAACTTCCTAACCTTGATTTTCAGGCTAACATACAGACAACCCTGTTATTTCTCTCTTGATTTCCACACTGAAACAGCAAGAACTTTACTTTTCCCTTTAGTTCATTTACCAAACTGCTGAGTTTCCTGTGATGCACATTACAGAGGTGCTTAGGCTGAGGTGGCCCCTGGAGAGTGAAGGCTGTCTGTCTGGTGGGCTTCTCAGAGGCTGGGACAGGGGGGATGTTGCATTTTGCTTTTTCAAACGCTGGGACTAAGACTGGTAATGGAAAACTGCTTAGTTAAACATTTCTCCCAGCATTCCCAAGAAACTGTCTGAAAAAGATAAATTTTAATTAAAAACAAAATAAAAAAGCCCCTATTTAACCAGTACATCTAAGATTAATGCCCAGCTAGTTTTGCCACAGTTTTCAGAAGTGGGTTGGCTCTTCCAGCCAAGGAGGAAGTAAGGCCAGACCCTGAGAGCTGTTGAGCTGATACTGATCTGCAAAAACTCCATGAAGCCCAGCAAAATTATTCTGCGTTTATTTATAGCTCCACCAATAAATGGAAAATCTGGTAAAAACGGTTTTCAGATATTGAAACTGTGCAAGCCATAAAAATTTCCAGACAATTTCTGACATGTGAATTGCTTAAATAAAGGAGCCATCTCAATACCTGTTTTTTTTTTCTAAATTTGCTTCCCCAAGCATTGCAGTTAATTTAGTGCATCTACATTTAAAGCTTACTTCTGTTATTCTCTGTGCTTTGTTCTTTACAGCATCCATAGTTGTTTATATACATGAAATGCATATTAGAATTTGTTTCTTTTTAAACAAGTGGCCATATAAGTAATACAAATATCTGACTTTGCATTACCAACTCACCAATAGTTCAAGCAGGGATTTTTATTAACTTAGCACTCTTCTTTAAAACACACACACACATATCCCAAAGGAAAAATACACAAGAAAACACAGAATTTTCTCCTTAAGAGTAATATTTACTTACTAAGTTATTTCCCTTAACTGGAACATTTTTATTGCTGGGAAAACAATGCATAAAGAATTTACTAGAGTCACATGCCTGTACATCTATTAGTTAAAATATTTCCCAAGGAAGTTTAACTAAAAGTTATGTTTAACATTCAGGATCATTAAATACCACTCTCCACAAAATACTACAAACAAAAGTATTTGTATAAACAACAGAAGAAAGATAACTTGTTTATCACACAGGATGATTATCTCACCAATCCTATTCAGCTTTTATGGCATTATAAGTGACAGTATAAATCTTTAACAATCACAGCTTTGATTAGCCTTTGCACCTGACAGACTTTGCATCTACTACTTCCAATGCACTTAGCCTTGATTTTGAAATCAAGGTACACCCATTAAATTATTAAAATCCTCAACACTCACTAATCCCCTTCCTGTCTTCCAATGACCAGAAATATGCAAAATCCAACCGATTTCCAGCACCTCTTCCAAGAAGTATGCTTTCTAGGTTTTCATATACAACAAAAGCTAGAACTTGGCACAACTTTGATAACTGCATTTTCAAATTAAAAGCCAGGAAATCAGTCATGGCAGGGCAGCATCTCTAGGGGATAGTTTGAGTGGCCATCAGCAAGATGCGTGTGGAAGGCAGTGTGAGAGGGCAAGATTGGTATCTACCACTTCCTCCCTTTTGCCATAAGCATTAGAAAAGCTGAGAGAGTCCTCCCTCACTTACTGTGGGCTCAACCCCAAGCACAGGGGAGGGCCAGAGCAGGTATTCCACACCATCTTGAGAAAGGGTAAGATCAACAGACATGGTGGGAAAAACTCCTTCCAGCCAAAGACACGTGGTTTTGCCAGTCTGGTTAAATAGTGACTTAAGTGCCTCAAGTGAGCCACTCTTACTACAGTCAGACCTCAAATTATAAAGGATCACACTTGCAGGAGGACAATCCTTTCCAGTCAACAGCAGCTACACAACAGCTGTTTGACTCAGCAAGGTCATCACAACACCCTGAAACACACCACCTCCTTACTATGGCAAACCCCCCCAAAATGGCCTCACACCACCCCTCTCCCTCACCCCCAATGGGGAAAGTAGGTCACGACCACGTCCCAAATTGCTATTATGGGAAACTCTCACTCGGTGACTGGGAGCTTCCTTTAGGAGCTGGCTGATGCCCCAACACCAGCACAAAGGTACGGCCCAGATGGCAGTGTATGCCCAGACTCACTCCAAAAGCAGCTGGCTAAAAGCAGTGCTCTTCCCAAGGAAATTTTAGAAGTAGAAGCAATCCATTCCAACAGATGTAACCTGTCACACCAAGCGTGTGCCAGCTGCTCCCAGCCAGCTCAGCTGTGCACCTTTGCAGGCCCGTGCTCCTCAAGGACAGCACCAACACTCGCCAACGCTCCATCGAGATTCCTCCACTATGATCTGCAAAAGGTCAATGGTGCAGGCAAGGAGACAAACATCCTGCCAGGCTGAGGACACCTCCACCACTGGGAGGAAGGGGGAGAAATGGAAACCAGTGGCCTAAACTACAGGATGTTCAAAGCTTGATGACCGGCTGCTCTTCCTACAGGGACACAGTCAGGGAGTCAGACTCACAACAGCTCTGTGAGCACGGCTCTGAGAGGAGAGGATCTTCATTTCCCTTCAAGGACATCATGCTTCCTAAAGGATCTCAGGCAGCCTCCACACCACAGCAGCACCCTGACCTCACAAGGGCCTTCCAAAGGCTCCAGCTTAACGCTTTGGGCTGTGTTGCCTTCTCTCACTTGCCTCTTCCCACACCTCTTCTCACTGGACTCCCCTCCCTACATCCCAGTGTCTGGCACAGGCTTGGGCACAGTGGCACTGCCCAGCACCAAGAGGTGAGGTGTCCTAGTTTAGGGCAAATTTGGACCACCCCTCCCCTTAGCTGAATCAGGGTAGGAAATAAAAAAAGCCTAGGGAGAGGAAGAGAAAACGAGGAGGAGCCCCTCCAGCAGAAGTGCAGAGTTGGGATGTCAACCTTAGCTGGCAGCAAACACAATCTGGCCAAACCCAACTAACTCACCTGCAACCCCAGTTTCAGTGGGCTGCTGACTTCACAGTTCATAAGAAACTCCATTTTACTCAATGATGCTCTTCTGCTTTATCCTCATTAACATTACTTGTTTATTTTTTTCAAAAGCAGAGATGATAACTATTACTTCTGCTCAGAGTTGCATAACACAACTAGAAGCTTTCCTTTTCCTCACTGAGAAGCACCTTACAGGGACGATTTTAGCTGTCTGTGCTTAAAAAACGTAAGCTTTAATGGTTTCCCTTTAGCACCTCCACCACACAGAAAATACACAGGTTAAAGCCTTTTTTCTGAAACTTCAGATGTTAATTAACAGTGAAATGGCAGTGTTAATAGTTTTGCTGTTTTTAAGCTTTCTGGGATCATTACTTTACTCCACATAGCAAGGAAAGAGGAAAATGTTCACAACAGCAAGGAGTAAGCCAGAACAAGTCTGTGGGTCAGTAAGAAAACGAAAAATTGGTAACAATGCAGGAATAATGAATTAGGTTATTGAGTTGTATGTACGGACATGACTGTGTGACAGGTGCATATTTTTACCACACATAAATGTTTGGAGAGTTGGAGTTTCTCATTTGCCTTCTGCCATGTTCATTTATGCAGCCTGCTCCTATGGCCCCTACCAAGAGCCATGCTCTCCAACAGTCTGCACTGTCTCCTGGAGAAGGAGAAGCCTATGTTTGCCCCAAATAAGAGTTCAACATTTTTTCTGAGTATTTTTGGAAGTAAATAAAGGGCATTTCCACTAGAAACAATTTCATCCCTTGATAAAAGATGGTACAACATGAAACTATACGGTG
This sequence comes from Thryothorus ludovicianus, assembly GCA_013397245.1. Lineage (NCBI taxonomy): Eukaryota > Metazoa > Chordata > Aves > Passeriformes > Certhiidae > Thryothorus > Thryothorus ludovicianus. Next base: position 104,484 of record VZTB01000122.1, on the reverse strand, counting down.
ACATTTGCATTTTAAACTCTACAGTTTCAAGATCAATCTTCTTCAGTTATTAAAAAAAATCCAAAAACATGCTGAGTAGAGGCAAAGCTTACACTTCAGATATACTGCTTCTGATATTTGAGAGGTTCCCATAAACTTTCCAGCATCATATTTATGAGCACACGGACACATTCATTTCACATTTCGGATAGAAAACATGGAGTAGATGACCATCATATCACTGGTGAAAACTGCTGTGTCATAAAATAGCCCACAGCTGCTGGAATTTACAAGTTCCTGTAACCAAGTAGCATGTGCCAAGCCAGGCAATCCTGATGAATTACATTAGAAGCCTATAGACTTCTCAGAAATAATTAATTTGCTCAGAGTTGCATCTGCACAAAGACATACATACACTCACTTTTCTGAAGGAAAATAAATTCTGACTTCTTACATTCACGTATTTCCCCTTAAGGATAAATCTGTAAGATTATTAACTATAATAAAGCTCCAAAATGGATGCTAAAATGGTGTTTGAGGGCAGCATCAGGCACTCCAAAAACATATATAAGCTAAATTCTAGTGCACTATATAAAGGTAAGTTTCAGCTAGAAAGCTTTACTGTGATTTGTGATACTTTAAAAGCACTCTTGTAACAATTCTAATAGTTTAAAATATTGGAGTTTAGTCCCAAAGAGATGTCGCTAGTGCTAAACTGCCATTTTAATGGAATTTTTGCACCCTCTCTCTATGCTCTACTTTATAAATAAGCCTCTAGACTTTTTATTGATTTCTTTTAACATGATAGATTGAGCCTCTCTGGCAGAGAGGGCCAAAGAACAGCACACGAAAAATTACAGGTTCACAGTTTGTGAAAGGGACAACAATAACAAATCCCCAAAAGAAAACAATTACAACACAAGGCATATGTGCCAGTGTTCACTGCTTTCAGATCTGCCTTGTGCATGTGTGTATATACACGCATCTCCCAAGACTTCCTCATTAAATCTACCCTGAGAAACAAGTAAAACAATGTCACGTGCAGTTGTATGATGTGCTGTACATCTCTTCCAGTTACAAAGTCTAAAATTTGACTTCAGCTTGTCTGACTTGAGTTGCTCATGCTCTGTAGGAGTGTAGGACATGCCATCAAAATTGTTTCAAAGGTTTTGTAGTAGTCCAAGGTCGACGTTCTACAGATGTGGCAGGAAAAAACATCCAAGAAAGTTTTTTATGGTATATAGAGCATGAATTAGGGTAAATTAACACAGCTAGTTGGTCTGAGAGGGTCCTGTGCCAGACAGCTCACCAGGATACTGTCCCGCTGACCCAAATTCTGCCAGCAGCTCTGCCCATGTGAGCACTGCCAAGTGCACTCATGGTCAAGCTGCGAGATCACTCCTCCTCCTACAATCCAGCTCAGAAACATACTACAGAAACACACCATGGCAGAATAAAAACTTACTACCCCTGTGCATGGATGCCCACCCACGGGTAGGAGAAACTGTTAGTTTTCTGACACAGAGACAGACCTACTTTAAGTCGTGTGATCCAATTCTCAGTTGCCAACATTATGCAAGGGATAAGCAGAATAGCTCATACCACAGGTTTCTTTCTTACATAGGAGAACATGAAGGACAACCAAACAAAAAGGAAACAGAATACAGGCAGCAAACTAAACTAGGTAAATACAGTAAAAAATATTTAGCAGCCTTTTGTCTTTATCATGTTTGGTTTATCTCTCCTTACTGCAATGTATTTTTTAAAATCTGGATCTGTTCACTATATATGTGACTAGATTAAAAAGATTCCTTGAACACATGACTGTGCAATATGATTTAAATTCTTTGCAAGATCTCACAAACTCCTATGTGCTTAATTTTAGAAACAAGGACAACAAAAAAAAATCAAAAACCCAACAACGTCTGCCATTTCCATATGTGCTCTATATTTTACTAGTTCTTTACCAGAAATGAAGAAAAAAAAACCCCAAACCAACAACCCCCCACAAGAGAATGTTAGGGGCATTATGTCTTTCCTGACACTTTGAAATACAAGATACTTCTGACTCGTGGGTCACCACGACATCTGTTACACCTAGCTCAAAGTTCCCCCAAGTGAAACACAGAAGGAGTGGTAATTCAGAGACCTCTTTGTGGAGATGTGAAGATGATGTGACAGCAATATCATGGGGGATTCTGGTCATGCAATGCCCCAAAATGATTTTCAGTGGACACAGCTGCATCATTCCAAGTCCAGAGTGACTACAAGTCTCCCTAGATCCTCCTCTTGGTTGTTTCTCAGATGATGGAAGGAGATGTAACATCCACAATTATTATCACGGCAATGATCCATGGGGACCCAATGCACAAACATGCAATGTAACAGCAACCAGTTATGCAACCTGAACAGCTCAGGATGCCTGGCAAACACAGGGGGAAAGGCAGGTTCGAAGAGTGGGAGTCTGCCAGACTAGTGATTTCACATTATATCTCCAACCAGCCCTGCACCACTCAAGTCACCGAGCAGGGATGCAACACACATCCAGTTCTGTTTCTAGGGGCTGGTGCTCACATCAGAAGGGACTTTGTATTTTCCCTGATTAAGTCACACTACATACAAAGACCCAAAACTAGATGTCCTGACTACTTCTTGAAGGTCACATCTCTACAAGTGGATGAAAGACCAGCACAGTTACCAATCATGCTGCTGCTCTGCAAGGAACACCTTCAGAGGCCAATGCTTTCAACCTGGCCTTTTTGCTGGTTCTTAACTCACACAATTCTTTAATCCCATTAAGCATCTGATTTTTAAATACTGCTCCGCCTTGGCTGGCAGGCACCTGCTACTGACAATTATCGGAGAACATATGTAAGGAAAAAAAAATAGCATATGGCTATACAAATAACTGCAGCAATGAAGTGCTCCTTGCAAGCTCTAAAAGAGACAAGTAATTGCACCAGCTCCATGACGTGTGTGAGCACTGACCACTCAAACACTGGGGTTACACCAAGACTGCCCCCCCAGGACATCCCTCAGCCCTTCCCCCCCCCGCATCTCCTTGCTCTTGACTATGGCAGAAGAAGATTCAAAAAAATAGAAAGTGCGTGAATGGATATTGGTAACTTCCCATGCCATGAGCCCAATCCAAAGCTGTTCCTCCAAGTCTTCCTGCTGGAGGTACCAGGAGGCCTCCCTGCCTTTCTCCCAGGGCACAGGGCCATTGATTGAGACATACAACAAGAAGGGAAATCTCTCCACATTCACTGAAGTGTCAGGTGAGTTTGTTTCAGTGTGGTTTTTGGTTTTTTTTCTAAGTTATTGGGATGAGTCGCATCCCCACAGCCTCAGCCCTCCCAAAATTGTAAAGATAAATTAAAATGCTCTACCTACAAGACATTACTGCTGGAAATTTAGCAGGCGAGTTAGAACAAAGGCTGTCCTTTCACTTTGTCTCTGTGCACATCGGTACTACCACCAGGTCACTACCAAGTCTGCTGCACTCATATGCACAAATTCAGTATCACATTTCTACCTTTTCTTAATGCATTTATTTTTCCTCTGGAATGTGACTGACTTTAAAAATTGCTTTATGATTAAAAAAACACAGCAAACAACTTTTCCAAATGTCACCTTTAATTTGATTTCTGTTTCCCTCCTCCCAGGTCCTCAGGCTCTCACAGGAAACCCCCATGCCTCCATTTCACAGTCTGCCACAGCTGTAGCCCTACATCAGCCCCAGAAGGGCAGCTCCAAAACCTGGGGATTTCTGGTAAAAGTGAGGAGTTCTCTACTCTCTAACACGAAGCTCAGCTTTGCATGGGGGATATTCGGCCACAACCTTAAGAGCTTTAATTCAAAACCTACTCAGTCTTGCAAGGGCAGGTTTTGACCTGCAGGGCTATGGGGACATAACCTACCCAAAAATGTGCCACAGCAAACTCCTGACCTGGTCACCAGAAGTGCCAAAAGGCACAGTGCTGTCCTTTGGTTGCATCCACTGCAGTAGGGATTTCGGAAACAACGCAGCATTAGGGGGCCACCCAGTCCGGCTGCACGCACAGCAAGGAAACGAGCTACATTCCCACCAGTTTCAAAAGGCTTTCCACCAGATCTTCATTTCTCCTCATCACACAAAATTCAGAGCATTTACGATTAAGTTATTGATGCGCCACAGTCAGCAAAGCAAGACTCGCAGCACAGAGCTAATGCTCAGTTAATAACCCAACAGGGAGGAGAAAAAAACCTCTGAATTTAGCATGGCTGATGTAAGCTGTGATGTCATTTCCACACATAGGCTAGTGAAAAAAAAATCTAAAAAAAAAATCATCTTTTTTTTTTTAGATCCAAGATACAGAGATACGTAAATTGCTTGGCTTCCATTTCAAACAAACAGCGTGAGATAACCCCAAAACTTAATAACGCTTTCAGCCTTGGCTCCTGCTCTTCAGAGGACTCGAAGCCTTCGACAGGATCAGCTCGCTGGGAGAGCAGTGAGCCAAACCACTTGTACAGGCACGCAGCCTCAGCACCGTCCCACCCAGCAGTGCCAGCACAGTCTGGTTCTCACTCTTCAACGAGATGTTTGGTGGGGTTTTTTTTTTTATATTTTGGAGGAAGTAATTTTAAACAAAGAATAAAAAAAAAAAAAATCTTGCTCTAACAGCTCTAAAGGATTTTTTGGTACAATTATGGCTGAAATTAACTATTCTCTAAGGACAGATTAAACAAGCCAAGCAAAACAGGTCAGAAGATCAGAAAGAAAGGGCATCTTAGAATTATGAAAGATGCTCAGCTAAATTAACAAAAAGAAACCCAAACAAACAAAAAACTTCAGCCAAACAGAAGAAAGTGCTGAAAGAACAATCTGAAAGTACAAAAAAATAAACTTACTAAATTTGGGTATTTGAGGAAATGCTGCAGAATAATTTTACCATTTTTTAAAAATATTAACTTTTTTTTAAATTAAACCCCCCACTTTTTCTCCTCAAAAAAGTAACTTCTTAATAGGAATTCTGCTGTAAGTGCTGTGCTTACTGATTATGCCGGTAAATAATTTCAGAACTTGAGAACATTTATAAGAAAATTCAACCTGGAGGCTAATTTTCCTGAAATTTCTGTTTGGCAAATGAAAACAGTGTTTTCAACAGATGAATATCCTTCCCTGTAATTGTTATTCTGTTGCCATCATGTAAATTGGTGTTTTACACAACTGCAGCTTGAAACCTACCTACTGAAAGAAAAACAACCCAAGATAAAACCAACCCGCACAGAACAGGGTAGAACAGTGCTAATAACATGTAAGCACAGGTTTCTAAATAGTAAAAAAAGGTTGTTGCATAATTTATTCATTTTCCTGCTAGTTTCACAGATGAAGATAGCAGCACCCTGAAATAGTCAAAAGATTTTTTTTTTTTGCCTTTAGCTTAGTAATTTACAAGCCTTTGAGTTTCACTGGGTTTTGTTGTTGTTGTTCACTGGGAAAATACTGTGGAAATAACATTTACCTGCATTCTCAGTCTACAAAGCCTGCTAAGTACAGCTCCACAGAGACACATCCCCACCAAGCAGCACACAGATTTACCGTAAGCTGGTGACTAATCGTTACAGAGTACCGTGTACGTGCATCACTGAGTCAGCTTGAAAGTTTCTTCATTCACTCCAACACCACTTCTTCCATTCTCCTCTCTCTCTGGTCGGCAGGCAGGTCTGAAAGCTGCCTCTCCTCCATTCAAGGACAGCTTCTTACTGCCTGCACAGGCAAAAGGTGCAGGTACAAAAAGCTTGCTGCTCTTCGAGAGGATCGCCCTAAGAAAACGCACGCTTGCCTACACAACAGCATAAAAAC
>VZTB01000122.1:77641-88793 GCA_013397245.1 Thryothorus ludovicianus | reverse complement strand
GCTCCCGCTCCCGCCCGGGCGGCGGCGCCGGGGGACGACACCGCGCCAGCCCTGGGGCCGAGGGAGTCCCGCCGCCGAGGGGCCGGGATGGACGGGGTGCTCCCCGGGCGCCGGGGGTGTCATGCGGAGTGGGGCAGCCGAGCCGGGGCCGGGGGCTGCGGCCCGGCCTGGCCCGGCCCCGGGGCGCCGGAGGGGGAAAGTGGCCGCGGTAAAGGCGCGCTCTCTCTCACCCGGGAGCTCTCCTGCCCTGAGCGGGGAAGGGCTGCTGAGCCTGCCGTGGCCGCCTCCGGCTCCAGGGCGGCTCCTCCGCTTTGGGTTAATTTAGAAGTTAATTCTCTAATACAGCGAGCAATGTAGGAACTTGCTCCTGTGGTCACTGATCTTTGCCACTGGTAGTCGTAAATGATTTTTTTTTAAGTCTACAGAAACATTTTGGTGGAATACCTCATCGGTCCTTCTTCCCTTGGGTTCAGCATTTGCATTAGATTGCACCAAAATGTTCCCTCGCAGGGAAGGATTTTACATCTTGGGGACAGATATGTGATGCATACAGCTTATGCAGTACTCTGTTTAAGCTCACGGACAATGACAGACTGTAAGAAACCATAACTGGGAAGAGAGAAACTGAAACAGGGATGGTTATAGGCCTACTTCTGCCTTCAAAGAGGGAATAAAACCCCAACAGACAAAACTCTCAAGGGTTATAACTGGAACATAAAAAGGGCTTTGGTGTTAGCATTTGTGATTCAGCCGTACATTATAATGGTTACCAGCAGCCTCATTTTCTTTTTATGGTCATCCTGGTTTCCTGGTTGCATGACACTTCTATCAGCCCACTGTTCTTAATAATTTAACCTTCTATGAAATTGTTTTGATTTACAGTGTAGATTAGAGCAAGAGTGAAAAGGTATGATATCACCCCTTTGCTATTAAATTTTTTTGAACTATACGTAAATGTGAGAAAGGCTTGTTTTTTTCCTAGGCAGCTACTAATTTTCCAATTTTATTTTTTACTTAACTGAAAAATACTATTCAGATATTGTAAGTTCTCTGTGCTGAGCTATGCAAAATCTATGCTGAGTTTTGGATTCAATGGTTGGCTTGTTTGCTTGCTGGAGTCCTAAGTCATGTAAACTATGATGAAAATAGAATTAAAACCACAACTCAACATGTGCTTTGCCTCTGTTTGTTTTTTGTGTCTAGTCTGAAACCCAGAATAGCCCATATTTCTTGTGATTTCCAAAATGACCTCTGAAAATAAGCAATGGAATTTAACAGTCTTTCTAGGTTTGTCTCAGCATCTCTACTTGTCCAATTAATCAATACAAGCAAATCTCTGTTGAATCAGCTAGCTGTTACTTGATTTACCTGAAACATAAGGGTTTGTGCTATAACTCAAAATAGAAGCAAATATCTAATTTAAATTTGAACAAAGAATCATTAGCTCAGTTTGTTAGAGCATGGTGCTAGTAAGGCCAAGATTGTTTTCCTCCTGTATGGGTCATTCACTGAAGAGTGGGACTTGATGATCCTTGCGGGTCCCTTCCAGCCCAGAATATTCTGTGATTATCAAGCAGCCTTCTGACATGCTATAAATTGGACCCATCTTACTCTGCCATAACAAGTTTAGCTACACAAAACTCTTAGCTCTGGACAACATTTCCATAAAATTGTGTGGGCTGACTATAGCCAGACTGTATTCTTTGTGTTTATCCTGCCAGTTATGAGTTGGTCTCCATCAAAAGCACAAAACCTTATTTTGTGTTCTCAGTTTTCCTGATCTTCCTTCTAATCTTTTAAGGGTTTGAGTATCAAGCTTCCCACTTTTGAATAAAAAAATCCGACTGCGATTTACAGTATTCCACCTCAGAATAAGGTTCTGTGGGCTTGTCGTGATGTTGTTCAACAAGGGTTAGGCAGTGATACCTGGCGAGTTGGTGAGGTGCTGGCCGGCCCAGCTGCCCGCTTGCTGCTGGTCAGAAGAGGGAGACCTTGCCCTCTCTTCCCTGCCCGCCGAGCTGGTTCGGCTTGCTTAGCCAGAATACTGTTCCCTCTCTGGGCTGAGTTCCTGCCATTTTGGTGAGATCCCTGGGGGGTCAGACCCGGGGGAGCTGGGGGGCCGTGGGCAGGAAGGGCCAGGGCAGCCCTGCAGCAGGTTGGCAGGGTGGCACAGCTCCTCCGAAACCTCCCACCGCTGACAAACAACACAAAAGCAGCAAACGGTAACTGCCATCGCTCTGTCAGAGTCTTGTCAGCAAATTAATGCGTTTTAATTTTTTTCTAAGCGGGGCTGTTTCAGAAATGAAAGCATTACAGAAGTTTAGAACGGGCAGACGTCTCTGATCATCCTCCTGGTTCATTCCTTTCTGGCACAGAATTGCTGTGTCATTACTTTCCTAAACACCTTAGTTTTCATTAGAAGGTTTTGCCTTGAAATTGTAGGATTTCCAAGGAAGTTAATGCCGAAGAGAACATACTATAGCTGTGGTAGGAGGCAACAAACATACCTTTGTTCAACAACTGGAGTCCTTAAAATAGAAATCACTGTAGATACCTTAAAAAAAAAAAAAAACATTTATGCATGTATCTTACTGGTCAAAGTCACAGCAGCCAAAATACAGATGTTCATCCAGTTTCTTGGTTTTAGATGTCTGTTTCCAGGTTGAATTTTGAATTGTAGATGTTATCCTAAAAAAAAAAATCAGACTGTTATTATCTGAGTTCATTGAACAAGACTAATGACAGGCTTAGATTTGTTTCAAGGGGGAGCTTTTGAGCCATAAAGTGTACCGATGGATTTAGGTTTAAAAGCAAGCTCAGTTTCAGAATCTGACATTTGACATAATGTGGACTTTATATTTGTAATTGAGATTATGGCCTTATTTTCCAGAAAAAAATAAAAGCCATTATGGAAATTTCAAGAGATGACAAATCTGCCCTTTGGTACCTGTTGTTTTGGTGCAATTACTGATCCACCCTGTGGTTAAATGCTTGACCTTGGTTTTTCTTTTCAATTTGTGGGTTTTCCAGCATGAGTTGCTGGTCCTTTCCGTTCTAAATCAGTTTAATATCATGTGAATCTCTTGGATATTGTCACTCATCTGTCTCCTTCCTTTTAGATATGTAAGAGACACTGGGGTCACACAGGAGTGACACTGGTAGAACAGTTTTAAAAAGCCAAAAGTGTGTTTTCTGTGATCCCATTCCCTGTGCATCAAAAGAGAAGTAGCCCCAGCTTCCCACAACCTGAACATACACACAAAAAAAGAAATGCATTATTGGCAATGGGCTTGCTCAGAGAGCAACAAATGCATAATTCCGGGTTGTCCCTGTGCTCAAGAAATAGCATCTCTGCTTTGTTTCAAGGAAATGTTAACAACCCTGCTCTCACATCTGTGCTCTTGCTTTCTTGTAGGTTGATCTCCCTCTTAGGTTGTGTCACCAGGAACGTCAGGATATGGAGAGCTTCCAGGATAAAATAGCTTGCCCTCTTCAGTGTCACTTCTGACTGCATCCATTGCAGTCAATGGATGAAAAAATGGCCAAGGGTTGAAATGGAGCTGAATAATTTTTAGTAGAAATGCATCAGGACAGCAATTACTACAAACTACCACATCCTTCCTTTTGTCAACTTCCACCGCCTGGGTGAGGAGCAGGCCTGTGTCAGAAGAGCAACATCCCACCCTTGCTGGTCCAAGTGCTTCTTGTCCAGTGAAGTGGCTGCTCTGATTCCAGATATGAAGTCACAGATTTCACAGGCAGCCTAATAGGATCTCAGACCATACTGCTGCCATTTGAAAAACTAATCCTGGAAGTAAGACTTTTTATTTTTTTTTTTTTCTTTCAGCCAGATTGGTTTGCTGATTGCAGAGCATAAGGAATGGTGCAGGAAATGTGCCAAGGAGGGGAGAGGATGAAAGCATGCTGCTTTCATTCAGACTGCTGGTGAAAGCCCTGCTCACAGGGCCACAAGAAAAAAATTGAGGTGCTAGAGCATGTCCAGAGAAAGGCAACAGACCTAGTGAAGGGTCTGGAGCACAAGTCTTATGAGGAGTGGCTGGGAGAATTGGGGTTGTTTAGCCTAGAGAAAAGGAGTCTCAAGGGAGACCTCACTTCTGTCCACAACTACCAGAAAGGAGGCTGCAGCAGGGTGGGGGTTGGTCTCTTCACTCAATTAACAAGCAATGGATCTAGAGGAAATGGCCTCAAGTTGCACCAAGAGAGGTTTAGAATGGGTATTAGGAAAAATTTCTTTATGGAAAATGTAGTCAAGCATTGGAATAGGTAGCCCAGAGAAGTGGTGGAGTTACCATCCCTGGAGGGATTTAAAAGATATGCAAGATGTGGTGCCAAGGAAGAGTGGTGGATTTGGTAGTATCACATTAATGGTTGGACTCAATGATCCTGAGGGTCTTTAACGACCTGAATGATGCTATGAATCTTTCCATGAAGGCTAAAACAAAAGTGAATTATGATGATTAGGGTCCTGCTCTCCCTTATGCAAGTTACTGCCTCCAGCTACATGGGTTGGCCTCCTGTTTGTACCCCATGCTTACACTGCTTCCCCAGTGGGCCAGATCACCTCCCAGTGCTGGCAGAAATGCCCTGACATTTTTCCCATAGATAGCTTCACTGAGTTAGCCAGACAAGCAACAGAAAAGGAGGCAGAACTGTGTGCTCAAAAATGGGATTTGCAGCTCCACCACTTTAAATTGCTTCTAATTGTCTCTAAGCCACAGCTGCTATCTCCTCTGACAGATAAGATGTTCTCTAAGAAGGTCGGTCCAGGTAGTGGACAAAAATAAAAGGAAAACTGAACCTGCACAGCTGTTTGCACTGCAGTCATCTCTGGAAATACACAAGCACTAGTCTTCACTCAACTTCAACCTCAGGAATGTTTTAGCAAAGCTTAGAGCTGCCCATCTCTAGGTCAGTCACTGAGCTGCTCCTTCAGCACAACCTGCAGTAGCTGCTGAGTCCCTGGGGCTCTGGCCCAGTGCTGGTGGAGCTGGGTGCTGCTGGATGAGGGATCCTCCTGGCAGCTCTTGGTGGGACATGGCTTTGACCTTTCTGCATCTCCCTGCAGTTGGGCACACAGGAGGTACAGGGCCACTTCACAGGGATGCTCTGAAGCAAATGAAACCATGTAAACTGTTTAGGAATATTTTGGTAAAGGAATTACAGATAGGCAAGTGAGAAATAGTGATGACTTAAAGACTTGTTTTTCAGTAACACTATTAATGTTTTGCAACTGTATGTGAGCCCTAGAGAAAAAGGAGCTAGAGACATTCTTGCTTCATTTGGTTTGTGCCACTTCCATTCCTCTTGGAAGAGTTGCTTATACTATTGTGCTGTCAGGAATAATCTGTGGGCATGTGCATGTGTGCACAAGAGACATGGTGACATGGGCCATCTTGCAGATCTTGTCCCAGTGAGCAATGCTCCAGTTTGTGTGGCTTTTTCACATGCCAGAAAAGAGGAAGTGTTTTATTTTATACAGTACACTGACATATGTGTTTGTAAATTTACAAATTTGTTTAATATATACACATTACATAAATTATATTACATGCATTTGTAAATTATGAATGCATAAACATGTAAAACTGATGTATCTTTATAAAACTAACATGAGTGAAAATATTTTTTTAATAACTTCCAGATTTTAAGTTGATGGTATGGTTTGAGCTATTCTGTACTTTAAAACCATTGACTGTGGATCTGAGTTGGGAATGCAATCAGGGGCCAGTAATACTGTCTCCATTTCACAGATGGTTAAAGTAGGGAACAGAGCTGGTCCAGAGTCATCCAGGAATGTAGCTGAAGAGAAAAAATATGAAAAAAAAATTCTCCTAGGTCTTTGCACCTTGTTATGTCTTGAAGATTGACCAGTATTGTTCAAGTAAATCTAATGCCCAATTTGAAATGTTTGGAGCTTTGGCCGACGTACAAGAAGCTTTATCCCACTGGCTTTGCATGCGCTCCCAGTGGTAACAGCTGAAAACTGCTCTATGAAGAACACCTTACTCTAAATCTGCTGCTGTTGTACTGTTGGAAGGAAATATATAGTCCTGCTTGCAGACAAAGACTCAATTCAATTATACTGTTTAATGAAAACTGCCTTTACAGAGGCACCATCAACTTGAAATAAAGTGAAATCCAGTGAAATGACAGATTTAAGGTACTGTCTCCTACTACTTTTGTTGAATGTCCCCACCAATCTTTCTGAATTGTTTTATCTTGGCTTTAAAAATCTGTTATGTGGTAAAATTGATATATATAAAAGAGGCTTTAGGACAGCTTGCTACAGAGAGCTGTATTAATGTGTTTGTTGAAGAAGAGAAATCCTACTTTTGAGTACAGAAGGAAAAATGAAGCTGATTACAATCAAAAGTTTTCTAAAGATAAAAGGTTATAGAAAAGACGTATGATGAGAGTAGAAGGAAGCCTTGCATATTAACTTTAAGTTACAGTTAATCTAAATAACTTTCTGTAACAGAAGGATAATATCTAAATACAGATATGATTAAGTCACTCTGGTTCTCTATTGCAACATGCAATGTATCTAAGTACACACTGGCAACTGAGATCAAGATTAAAGTTTTGTTCCTTTTTCAGAATTTTGTCTGTTGGAAGTGGATGCAATACTGGCAATAACATGCTGCATACTGTGTGGAGGAACACAGACAACCACCTCTGATCAGAACTATCCCTGTCATCCCATCACTCTGCTTTCAGCCATTTCTGTTTTCTAGTTGATACTCCTCAGCACAGAAGCAAATTATTTTTATGATTTAATTCAAAATTTAATGTACCCTGTGTAGGTTTTGTTGAAGGAGTTTTAAACAACCATCCACATCTTCTGCTCTGAATTTTCCTATTCAGAACTGTAACCTGAACTTTTATACAAGTCTTTTAGTCATATATACCAGTTACTTCAAGGTCTCACTGTGTCCTACTTATTTGTTTCTTACATATGTGACAGTGGGCAGATATGCATTTAAACTGTAGGGATACAGCTGTCAAGATTTAAAAATGCTATTAACTCACATGGCTTGACTCATACTGTATATCCAATATATATACAGTATATTCTGTTTATAGTGATGTAGGGCACTTTACATCATCAGATAGAAATAAGCTGTATTGTTTCACAATTTTACACTGATGGGAATGCACTTACAGTGGAAGACATGCTCCTTTACCTTTCCATGTCACTGTTTTCATTTGGTGGCCCCAAAACACTTGAGGAGGTGAGAACTGCACTGAAAAACAGAAAGCAGAAAATGCAGTGAAGTTACAGCTGCAATGAGACAAGGAACTGCATGGAACCCCTATAAAGCAGGTTAACAAAATTAATAGTAGAGGAAAACCAATTTGCTCTGTAGCTGAGAGAGTTTTACCAGCAGTAGCTGAAGGGCAGGAGATGACAAATCCAGACATATATAAACACGTGAAGTCTTTCTGATGGACCAATTTTGCTTCTAGAGAAGAAACTATCACATTCAAATGGCCTATGAATCTCCAAATTAGTATGGAAGTTGGGAAATTAAACAGGGGATCCCCAAAACAATGTCCTATAGGGTTCCTGATGCAAGCTTAGGTCTGTGAGAATAAAGTTCTCAGACTTTAGAGTCTGTTCTGTTGAAAAAAGAGGTAATGGTGCAAATTAGGAATGAGATTTTTTTCAGAGATGAAAAAGAAGAGACCTTCTTTTGGGTCACTAAAATGTGGAATTTTCTTATAAAAGTCTCCAAAGTTTTCTTCTAGCTGTGGGTAGTATGAGCTGGTCCTCCCATATCTGAAAGCTCCCTGGGAACCCACCAATAATGACTGGATAACCTTGGGACTAGAAGGCTCATCTTTTGAGTCTGCAGTACCTACAGCATTGCCAGCTTGCTAGAAAAGCTTGAAGAAATATGGGGAGTGCAAAGAGGTTTTTCAAATCAACTTTTGCTTTAGCTGATGTCTGCAGCTGATGTCTGCAGAATCCATTTCACTTTATTCAGAAATTCTAACAACAACAAGGCATACATTTGTGTTTCTCTGGGTATATATTTTACTGCTTATGCCTCCTCTTATCATGCCAACACATCCCCTGAACCCCTTTGGGAGGATAAGTGCAGCTCCATGGATTTTTGAGTCCCATGCCAGTTGACTAATCTAGCAGCTTGCAATAGCTGAAGATCAAGGCACTGATAATTGCTCTGCACCCCAGACAGGGCAAAGGAACTAATTATACTCTGATTGTCTATCAGTTGAGGAAATCCCCAGATGAGGAGTTGTGGGTGTATTTCACTTTTCATGCACTACTTCAGTGATGCACTGGGAACAAAAAAGGGCAAAAAAAATAATTTCAGTCCTAATTACTCATACTTAACTTGTGGCCTTCTTAAACTATGCTCAGCTCAAGAAGCAAACCCAGGATTGAGAGAGACTTCTTCCAGCCTTGTTTTAAGATTGCGCCATTAGAGGCTGTTCTCGCTGAAGTGTCTGCCAAAAGCCTCTTGAGTCTGTGTTTAAGGAGCAGTCCTGCGTGGAGGTCCTTCCCTGGTGGTGTGCCAGTGTTTTTCCCTTCCTATTAGAAGACTATCTGAAGATCTTGGACCTGTTCCACAATTAAACTCCAAGCATCTTTATTGTCTATCTGTCCTTGCAACATGATAGGCCAGAAACTTTTACTGTCTGGCCTTTTGTAAGTCTTGTTTCTCAATCTGGATAATACAGATTTCTCAGTTTCCCATTTCCACTTCTGGAATGTTTAATTATATTCAATTGTATATCTTGGGGTCCATTTCTGCAGCTCCTGCCTATGTTTCATGCAGTTTTCCATCTTATCTGGAAATGCTATCTATACTCTCAATCAGCTCATCTCTCTTTATTAGTAATAGATCCAGTCAGTTCTAATGTTTGCATACACTCAAGGATGGTAATGTTTTGTCTTGCCAGCAGACAGAGTTTTTAAAGTTGTGATAACTATATGCTTGTCTGAGGGATGTGAAAATAGTGTTTTGAATGTTGTTTATGAAAACTGGGGTTTGCAACCTTTGGTTGTTTTCTCATACTGAAGCTGACTGTACGTAAAGAAGTGACAAGCAGAACAGACAGCATGGCAAGCCCATCGTTCACATCTGATCCTAAATAACTGACCAGGAAAATCCTCAGCATTTTCCCTCACTTCCCTCTATGTAGATACCACTTCGAGGACAGTTTTATTTAACTCATTCTACGCTTTCTTTGCTCCATTTTAAACTTTGATTATACCTTATTTCTTCTTCTTAATTTTTTCTTCTACTGACCTTGCACTATGCATAAACATTCTTCATAGGGAAATTAGTAAGCTATTTGTTGTTAATTTTTTATGTCTTAGTTTTTGTGCCCAGTACATAATGATCCACTTACATCTCAACTTGCATGCTGTAACCTCCAGTTTCGACTTCTTCTCTCCTGCCAACAAAGCAAGTTTATTTTCTAATAACTGAAAGTACCTCCTTTTATCCTTAACTCTCTAAAGATGCTTCCCTCCTTCTTTGTTAATTAATCCTCTCTGTTTCCAAGGATCCTCTGCCTAGGATTGTGCCTGTCTCCTTCTCTGCCATGTTCTGTACTGAGATGGAAGGCGACAGGTAGGTGCTTCTGTCCCCCTCCCATTCCTGAGCATCACAGTAGAAGGATGCCAGCTTGCCCAAAAGGGGCTCTCAGCCAGTTTTTGAGTAAGTGTTTTGAAAACTAGTTAGGCAGTTTTCCCACTGTAGACAGGCTTGTGGAAGGACCATTAATTACTCAGTGCAGGCTTAACTATGGGCAGAAAAAGGGGGCTTTTGTGCAATTGTCAAACCTTCACCATTATTTGTACATGTTGGTTTTGTATTTAATAGGATTACATGACTTCTTTGCTCTATATGCCAAAATGGATGGTTCCTTTCAGTAATAAAACAAAGCCAATAACCTGAAAAGAACCACGGCTCAAAAGCACAAACTTGACCTCTGAGTGACCTTGACATTTACAGACTAAAAAGAACTTTTCTTTGAACAGACAGAAGTCAGGGAGACAGCAAGAACCAGGAGAAAACGGTTTTGTTGCTTTCTGATTACATTGTTTAAACCAACATACTACATGGTTTACAATACTTCATTACAATGTATTAGGGCCTGGAGGTGATTTAATGTCTGTTTATAACTGAGACTAATCTTGAAATAAACAAATGAATGTTTGGAAAATGGATGAAGCTGTTCTGCCGGAGACAGCGTTAAATGCATCTCTGAAGAGTAAATCATGGCTGTAGAGCACTTAAATGCTTTTTATTCCTACCTTCAGTTGTATTTCAGTAGTTTTATCTAACAAAATTAATCATGGTGCAGTAAAAAATTTCTAATTGGTTAGGACTGTCTAGCAGCCATACATTCTATAACAAATCCACAATTTAAAAACTGTTTAGCCCTTTAAAATCAGGGAAAAAGATAAACTAGAATATGCTGTAGCATTATACTAGGCACCATGGTGATCTAAATTAAATCTGTTACAACCTGTTCTAATTTAAAATTGCTCCGTTGTGTGAATGAAGGGGAAAAGAAGAGTTAGTTCACTTGTTCAAAGCATTTTCATATTCCCAGATAAATCTTCCATCCTCCCTGCTTTTGCTTGTGGGCTGTATGTTCCCAGTTCCTGTGTGCATCCCTTGCATAACTGCACATAAATGTGTCTTCAGACGGAGTCAAGAACTCTTCCTCCAGCAGTTCAGTATCAGTTCTGGTCTCCATCAGCCAAGAACAAGAACTGTCACCGAGTGTCACAATCGGAAGCCCAGCTGCTCCCCAAACTCAGAAGCTTCTCTGCACTGCTGAGGCAGGGACCTTGCTACAGAAGGTCGCTCCAGCTTCTTCTCCCAAAGGATAACTGCAGCACTCATCCTGCCATCCATCTCTGCAGGCAACTGCTTGGCCACTTCCTTCTCCCTGTCCTGCCTCTCCTACCACCCAAAGCCCCATCCACGGCCCCCAGGCACTGCACAACACATTTCTCTTCTTCTAACATCTGACTCATTCCAAAAACGCCTTGAATTTCCCCAAGTATCAGCCACTAAGCAGTTAACACTCGATTTTAGAAGGGGAAAAAGAAAAAAAAAGAAGTGAAGTCGCACGACTGCTCCAG
>VZTB01000122.1:42359-77626 GCA_013397245.1 Thryothorus ludovicianus | reverse complement strand
GGGCGCTCCTGCCCGCGCCTCCTGCCGACACCTGGCGCCGGCGGCGGGAAGAGCAGGGAGAGCCGGGCTCTGCCGGGGGCGGGCACGGCGTGCCTAACCTGCCTCCCTCACCAT
Organism: Thryothorus ludovicianus; assembly: GCA_013397245.1. Lineage (NCBI taxonomy): Eukaryota > Metazoa > Chordata > Aves > Passeriformes > Certhiidae > Thryothorus > Thryothorus ludovicianus. The sequence continues at coordinate 77,512 of VZTB01000122.1, read as the reverse complement.
AGCCTACAGCCGCTGGAGCAGCTCTGAGCCCCCGAAGCTGAATACCGTGCCTGCTCGTTCTTAGTGCAAAGGTTCTAAAGGTCCAGTCCTGCGGCAACGCAGCATCAACAGTAGCACTTCATACGGCTGACTGCCCCTCTGTATATACCCCCCCTTCCTGCCACTTTGTTTGCCACGAAAACACAAGTGCAGAAGTGTTAAGAATATTTTTAGTTTGTTCAAACTTAAATGAAAGTCCTGTGAAGGAGAAGGTTGCGACGTAAGCATGTATGGTCATTGGCATCGGTAAGTGCAGGGGAAGGGCATTCGCTACAGAACAACTTTAAGTGGTTTTTGCACATTCCTAGGTGTTAAAGGTGACCACTTCTGAGCCACAAACATAGACTTTCTTGGTACGAGCCCACAGATCTCTTTGTATCCTGAAATCATAGAATGGTTCATGTTGGATGTCACCTTAAAGATCATCTAGTTTGAACCCCCCTGCTGTTAGTGGGGACACCTTCCTCTAGACCAGGTTGCCTAGAGCTCCATCCAGCCTGGCCTTAAACACTTCCAGGGGTGGGACATTCACAAGTTCTTTGGGTAATCTGTTCCATTGCCTCACTACCCACACAATAAAGAATTTCTTCCTAATATATAATCTAAACCTACTCTCTTTAGTTTGAATCAATTCCCCCTTGTCCTGTCACTACAAACTCTTTTAAAAAGTCTCTCTCCATCATTCCTGTAGGCTCCCTTCAGGTGCTGGAAGGCCACAGTTAGTGCACTCTGGAGCCTTCTCCAGGCTGAACAATCCCAATTCTCTCAGCATTTCCTCATGGGCCAGCTGCTCCCTCCCTGTAACCATCTTGGCTGTTCCTCTGGATTCCCTCCAACAGGTCTGTGTGTCCTTCCTGTGCTGAGGACCCCAGAGCTGGACACAGCACTGCAGGAGGGGTGTCAGCAGAGGGGGGCAGAGGGGCAGAATTCCCTCCCTCCCCTGCTGCCCAGGCTCCTTCTGATGCAGCCCAGGACACGTTTGGCTTTCTGGGCTGCCAGTGCACGTGGCTGGGTCATGTCCAGCTTCTCACCCACCAGCACCCCCAAGTCCTCGGCAGGGCTGCTCTTAATCTGTTTATCCCCCAGCCTGTATTAACTGCCATGTCTAAATACACACTAGCAGAGTCCTGAATTTACAGTAAAAACAGATGAGATCAGGCACATTTTTGCATGTGTAGTTTTTTTTTTCATTTGCTCCCATGTTAATTTTCTCCCCCCGTGCAACTCATTAGAGATTATTATCTTAGCTCCAGTTAAATCTCTTTCAGAGGCTGTTGTTCTAACTTACCAGCTTGAGCTCTAGACTGTTGACACGTTACGCTGCAGAAAGCAGTGAAATTATCATGGACTGAGTTGGCACAGTATTTTTTCTAAGGCACTGCGTGATGAGAATAAATCATGTTGTCCCTCTGATCCACTAATGAAGATGCACATCCTATTGCCCTGCCTTCTTACTGGATGGAAGTGAGAGCCCTTCCTCCGTCTTTTTTCTTCATTTCCACTGTGGAAGAAGCTTTCTAATTCTGCACATCGGTTTGCTTAGCAATATTGCTGTTGCCTAATGCAATAAAAATCAGTTATGTAACTGCCTTTGCTAGACTTGCAGAGAGCATTCACCAGACGGGAACATGGCCACAGTATCTTTATGCTTTCATTACGTTTCCTATGTTCGCTGTTATTATGCAATATGCTCTGCTTTCAGTGTCTTTTTAAAAATAATTTCCCTTGACATCATGTTTAGAATATTATACACGTATAATCTAAGTTCATGCAAAGACAGAGCGGGGAAAAGAAATAAGCTTATTTGGATTTATTGCTAAAAGGGCTGATATTATAGCATTAGTGCCTCCAAGGAACAAAGGATCGCCTACAGTTTGTCAGATAGTATTTTTAATACTCTAATTCTGAACCAAATTCCTAAAATAGCCTGTGTTTGTAGATTACCGTGTGCTCTTTTGTTCTGAATAATGTCTTGCTTAGTGAACTAGGTCTTATCAATCCACCAAGTACTGGGTGTCATTGTTCACCTCATTCACAATTCATCTTTTAATTAACATTATCACAGGCAAAATTCTATTTTGGTCAGCATAATTTGTCTTTGGAATTGGCAGTACAGAAATAAAAGAATTACCATCTGAATTTATCTGAAGACGATGAAGGAGATGGTGACTACAAACCTACCTCATCTGGCACTGAAGAGGAAGGGAGGGAAACCATGTAAATGATAATGGCTTTAAAAATTGTATTTCCTATGTAAAAATCACTACTTTGGTCATTCAGTATCTGCTAAGCAAACAGTTTCATCAAAATTACTGTTACTGAAAACACAAACCTGAATCCTACATTTAGACACATGCTTTGTTTGGTGGAAAGGGTTGCTGACTTAGGGAAGATTTAAGAGATATAAATGTCTTTTCAAAGTGATGTTTTTAAGTATTGTATTAAATATAAATATAGTAAATATAGTATATGTAACATCATCTTAATGCAGCAAAATGCTGATCATTTGCTTTAATAGTTAAAGCTCAAATTAAGTTGCAAGTGCATCATTGTTTTAGTGAACAGACACGGAAGTGCTTTTAAAATGTTTTTAACTGTACCAGGAAACATTTCACAGAAAATAGAAATATTTCTGAATCCTTCTCACAAGACTCACCTTTCATAATCATTTCCTGAAATCTCCATTAAATAGTATGTTGTTTTTCTGAGTCTTCTTTATAGACATTTATCCCTGCAGTCTAGATATGCAGTATTTTTCTATTTACATTCAAATTAATACAGTGATGTCAAATCGACTGCATCTAAGGTACAGTGAACACACCAGCAAACCAGCTGCTTAAAAATTCCCTCCAACATCCCTTTACCTTTTGATTTCATCCATTTCTAGTTGCAAATGCAACAGGCCCTGAAGATGATCACGTTCAAGCAGCATTCAGCCAGGATAACAAGAATTGTTATATGTTGAGCCCTCTGGAGCATGCTCTTCTGGAGGTCCTTTCTCTTTCAAACCAGCTGGGCTTCAGCTTGGCTGCCATGGATGAGTTCTGGTGCATCGAGAAGCTGTCTTCCAGTGGGTCTTTCATTAGTACCTTCTAGAACAGATTTTAGAAAGTAACCATCAGTCTCCACTGTGACAATATTTCCTCAATTGTGCCTATTGTGCTGGTTTAGGATGGGGTAGAGTTAATTTTCTTCCCAATGGTTGGTATGGGGCTATATTTTTGATTTGTGCTGAACACAGGGTTGATAATATGGAGATGTTTTTTGTTATTGCTGAGGGGGGCTTACACAGAGCCAAGGCCTTTTCTGCTTTTTGTGCTGCCATGCTGGTGAGGAATTTCGGGGTGTGTGGGATGTTGGGAGGAGACATAGCTGGGACAGGTGACCCCTACTGACCAAAAGGATATTCCAGACCATAGGATGTCATGCTCAGTATATAAAGTGGGGGGCAGAAGGAAGAGGGAGGAATTTTTTGAGTGATGGTGTTTGTCTTTCCAAATAAATGCTACGTGTGATCGAGTCCAGCTTTCCTGGAAATGGCTGAACATCTGCCTGACCTTGGGAAGCAATGAATTGATTCCTTGGTTTTATTATTATTTTATTATTATGAGTACAGCTTTTGCTTTACCCATTAAATTGTCTTAACTCAAAATTTTTCTACCTTTTACCCTCCCAATTCTTTCCCTGATCATACTGGTTGAGCGGTAAGCAAGTGGCTGTGTGGTGCTTGGTTGCTGTCTGGAGTTAAACCAGGGCACTTTTTACATTGTGTTCTTAATGGATACAGCATTTATTAAAAATACTGGACCTCAATTAAGTTAATTGATCCCCCAGTCAAACCACTATTTAGGTTTTGGTTTCTTTTTTTTTTTTTTTTCCTTTTTTTTAATAACAGAGGCAACCGGTTCTTGAACAGACAGGTCAGGAGATGAAAGAGGTATAGATGACATCTGCATCTTTCATCAGCATAGTCTGTAGAATTCTATGGGCTATCATGTGTGTTGAAGGCATGGTGAGACCCAGAAACATTTCAGCTAGAGCAGAGAAGCCATGAAGGTTTACTATTAACCGTGCCAAAACAACAAAATTGTCTAGATTTCTCTTTTTCAGTTTCTGATAATAGATTTCTAACTGATATTCTATCTGATAATAGTTTCAAACTGATAATCGGTAAGAGTTAGGCTTTTTGGCAGTCTCCTCAACCTTAATTATTACTCCTGAATTTAAAGAGTATCTTTGCTTATGATGCAAATGGCACAGGCTAAATATTATGGAAAATTCTTCCCAAAGTTGTAAAGAATGATACCTAGGAAGTTATGTTCTGTTGCAGTATGATGTCATAGTTTGTCTCAGATACCCCAGGCCCTACCCAGGTTTGTCAATCATTCCTCCTTTCCACATCCTGACCCCTGATGAGTGCTGTCTGTCAACCCTGGCATTCCAGAGGGGTGTCGAGTGGTTGGCAGAATTCAAAAGATGCTTCCCACTCCTGGAAAGACATTGGGCCATTCAAGTGTCCTCTGTCCCTTAGGACTTTCCCCCCGTACCTGGTTGGTGCTCACCTGTGTTCCTTCCCTCCCCCTGTCCCCTGGTTCAAAGGGTGAGCCTGCCATGCGGTCAGGAGTTCTGGTAGAGCTGTTGCAGGATTCACAGGCCTTTGGGCCAGGGATAAAACTCTGAGTCGAAACCCTCCATCAGAACCGGCTCCTTTCCTTCACCTACGCTTTATAAAACCTCTTCGCTAAAGGTAAACCTGGGCTCCTACAATGTTCATATTGAAACAATGGCTTCGCAGGCTAATTTCTGTTTGGGTTGCCCACTCTGCTAGGTAAAATAAGATGCTTTTCACATTACTAAACTCCAGGATTTTTCTAACATTTTCTTTATGCAGTCTAGAAAGGGAAACAATTAAGTCATATAGCTCTTCTTCACCCTGTGCTGGTTTCCAAAGAAGATTCATGTTCTATATTCCTTAGGCATGCACAGTGCATGAATGAGAAACAGTGTGGGCTTTACTGATCTTCTAAGGAATATATAATTATTTTCTGAGTTTTAAGAACAATTACTTAAGAAGTGGAAAAGGAGATAAAAATAAATACAGTAAAATATGTACCCTGTGTATAGGAAGACTACATAAAAAGGAAATTATGCTTATTCTTGGGAAATTTGATACGTAAATTATTAATTGAGGGGAGAATGAGAAGAAGGGAGAGGAAAGGAAATAAAAAAGAGAAGAAGCAACTATGCATACTCTCTATGAGAATGCTCACAAAGTTTTAAGGAATATTTGATGGGAAGCAGCACTCACTCTTAATGCACAGCTTTGCTGTAACTTAGCACTGCTTGGCAAAAGCAACATTTTTAGGTGCCTTCAGCTATTACTGCAGGCAGTTATGACTTGGTCTGTCTTTCCTGCATGTTTATTCCCCTCCCGTGCATTTGGAAGTGTAAATTCTCCAGAGCAGACATTTCCTCAGCAGGATTTGCTAGGTTAGGCTCCTGCTTGGTGGGTCCTTGAAGTCCATGAAGGCTGACAGGAGGTGCGAGGTAGAAATAGCACTCAGTTTGTGCACAACGCTTGGGTCCATGCACAAGTTGTCAGCAAGTGAAGGAAGGTGTGTTTTCAGACCTCAGCATGCTCAGGTGCCCCGTGGCTGCGCGCACGGTCAGACACGTCTGCTTGGTTTGGGCCCAGCTGTAATTACAGAGGTGCAGGGCAAGCCCATGGGTACAGCAGTGGTACAACAGGTTTGCAGAAAGGCCTCGCAAGATGCCAAGCCTGTATGTGCTGAAATGGAGTTATGGAGGGTGATTGTTTGCTGGGTTTGGTGGTGGAGACTTGTTTTTGGAGACAAAGACCGCCATCCTCGCTTGAGTGAGCAAGCCACACCTCAGTTTGGGTGGCCCCATAGAAGCTGAGCAACAGAATTTATAGCTTCTGGTATTTAGTTACTTTTGTCTTAAAGGCACAGTTGCTGTGTTCATATAATTTACTGATTTATTTTCTTTCCATAGGATGTGGGAGCCTCCCAGGAAGCCCTCACTGCCCACTTGCCCACCGGCAGTGCTTACAAGAACACTTGCAAGAGCTTTGCCAGCCACACTGTAGATGTCCCCAGTCTCAAAGAACGCTTTGCACTGGGGCAGACTGGTGAACAAGCTGGTGGTGATGGTGTGCAACAAGCTGTCCATGAGTCAGCAGTATCCAAGGTGGCCAACAAAATCCTGGGGTGCATTAGGAAGAGCACTGTAAGCAGGTTAATGGAGATGATCCTGTTCCGCAGTTCTGCTCTAGTCAGGCCACATCTGGAGTGCTGGGTCCAGCTCTGGGCTCTTCAGTACAAAAGAGATACAGAGCTTCTGCAGCAGGTCCAGGGGAGGGCAACGAGGATTGAGAGTCTGGGGCATATCTCTTGTGACAGACCTGGGCCTGTTCAGCCTTAAGAAGAGATAGCTGAGATGGGACCTCATCAATTTCTGTAAGTACGTGAAGGGAGGGTGTGACGAGGATGGAGCTGGGCTCTTCTTAATGGTGCTGAGAAATAGGACAAGAGGCAAAGGGTAGAAACTGAGGCACAGAACTTCCACCTGAACATGAGAAAGAATTTCTTTACTGTGCAGCGGCCAAGCACTGGAACAGACTGTTCAGAGAGGTTGTGGAGTCTCCCTCACAGGAGATACTCAAGAACCATCTGGACTAAAACCTGTGCCACACGCTCTGGGCACGGCCCTCCTTGAGCAGGGCGGTTGGACCAGAAGCGGTCCCTTCCAGCCCGACCCATCCCGCGATCCTGGGATTCCGTGCGGCGAGAAAGGCAGGCGGCCGGGCGGCAGGAGCGCCGCGTCCCGGCGAGCAGCGGCGGCCGAGGACTGCAGCCCCCAGCGTGCGGCGCGGCGCGGCGGGCGCTGACGCCGGGGGCGGGGCGGAAGTGTGTGTGTTCCCCGGGCTGGGCGGCCGCCCGGGCCCCGTTCCGGCTGTCCCGGCCTCGGCCTCGGCGGCGCGGGGCAGGGGGCGGCAGGAGGGAGAAGATGGCGGCGGACCTGGAGGCGGAGGTGCAGGCCATTGACAAGAGCCTGCTGGAGTGCTCCGCCGAGGAGATCGCCGTGGTGAGGCGGCGGGCCCGGCGCGGGGAGGGAGCGGGGGCTCGGAGGCCGCGGGAGGCACCGGCCTGGGGGGCCGTTCCCGGGGCCGGGGCGAGGCCGCTCCGCGGGGCGAGCGAGCTCTCCGGGAGGGCTTGTCCCTGCCGGGGCTGGCTCTGAGGGCACCCCCGGCCGGCAGCGGCGTCCCGCTATGGCCTCAGCGCGCTGTTGTCGCCAGCGTCGCTGTTGCAGCAGCCGAAATCCATGGCAGCGATCAGCCAGCTTTTCCTGTTGTGCCGGCTGGCGCAGGTGGCTCCCTGGAAGCCGCCTGGACGTGGCCATCCCATGCCGGGGGCGGCCGGGCATCTCGCCCCTTCCCTGGCTGCTTCCTGAAGTTGGGTTCCTCCGCCGCTGCTGCCCTTTCCTTCCCTTCTCTGCCGGCAATCACGCCTGGACCTGAGGAGATTCCCTCCACCCTATTAATTTAGGTGGATGTCTGACCCCAAATATGCTTTACAGTGTTGAAGTGCCATTACAGGATTCTTCCTTCCTCTCCACTATTTAAGATGCGGTTCTGGAAAAGCTTGCGGTAGTGAATTTTAGGATTATTAGAATGAGGTGTTTGTCGAGGGAGTATTAGTAAAATCAGCGTAGTATTTGAAGAAATCTGCTTCTGTCTATACACTTTTCCTGCTCTTACAAGGAGTAGTTGGAAGAGGAATGTAGTCTCGAGGGTAAAGTGTTGTTTCTCGAGGGGAAGTTTTGTTTCCGACATAAATGTTTGTCCATTTAGACACTCGGGCATTTGAGGAACTGGATGTATGTGCTAAAGTACTGAGACTGCTCATGTGCATATCTGCTAAGATAAAACCTTGCAGAGCTGTGTCTCAATGGGAATTACAGTGGCTGCTTTCCAAATGAAAATAAAAGACTGATATAATTCAGATTATTCTCAGATTATGCTTGTATATCTTGTTTATGACAGAGGTATGATTAGATGAGCAAATCTGAACAGTTAGCGATATCCTAGCTAGTTTAGCTCCAGGATTAGTCTTCCTTCTTCTCTACAGCAAACCAAATAATTCCATCAGGCATTTATAAAGTAGTTCAAATTGAGCCCAAATTACCTTGTCTATGTGAATAGCAGATGGTTTTTTTGGGTCACACTGTAGGTAAACTCAAGGCAATCATGCACCCAGGGGAATGCATTTAGAAATCTGCTGTAGGTAGAAGTGCCCACTTAAATGTAGTCAATTCTTTTTCATTTTTATTATCTATCTTCACCTTCGCAAGCTCCAATTCTGAAATCTAGTGTGGCTTTTCTGCCACCTTTGCTGATAGCATTACTTTACTGATAGCCCAGTATTAGCAAAGCAAATACCATCCCAGAGCAATAGCTGCAGGACTTAAGGATTCAGTTTCTTGTGGCAACAACTTCATGATAAACTTCCAAAGAACAAAAAAAAAAAAAAGTTATCTTTAACATAACACAAGCCTGCATTGCAAGTATTTTTTTGTGTTGCTAAAAACCCCATAAATTGTACCTTTTAATTTTTAAAACAGAGAAGTTAGTTGGTTTGTGGCTTATTAGTATTTTATATTTTGTTCTTCTGGTATCTCTTATTTCAATGGGAGTTTAATAGAAACCCTGATGAACCATTAGGTATTTACTTACGTAAGGTGTTGTTTGATCAATGCTTTGCACATTTGCTTTTTCCCAGGGCAGTTAAAGTTGTTGCAGGAGAGAAAGTGTGAGGAGGGAGGAAGTGAAGAGGAGTATGCTTCCCTTTTTAATAAAAACCACTCTTGGGAGAGTTGAATATTAGCTTTTCTTGCATGTGATTTCATGTTAGAAGGTAGACAAACACTAATTGAAGCCTTATCTAAATGCAGAATGTTTTTATGAAAGAACAAATTCCAAAGTTTTGAGTAGTTTTTTTGGAGTTCAGTGCTCTGCAGGTAGTGATTTAGAAAAGCAGTGCAATATATGTATATAACCTAAGTATATGCTTCTATTAACAGTCTTGCACAGCAGACCTGTGAGTTGCCTTCCTGGCAGCTCTTAGAGTCACATCTGTTTCCTTGTCCTAGTAACCTGGATTTCCTTCTGATTATTTCATCCAGGATCTGATTTTCAAAACTGTTTGCACAGTTATGTGTATAGAACTGGCTCCACAAACAGATTTAGATGTGATGATGTTCATCATTGCCACACCTAACTTTCAGACAAGTACTCCCAGAATTTTTAGGATGGGAAAGCCGTTTACTCGAGGAATAAGAATTTTCTCTGCCTAGGTATTTTCTGAGCTTGTAGTGTAGCTAGTATGCACTGTGTATTTTCTGGACAGAAATTAGTAATTTACTGCTCAATTAAAAGACTGGAGTTAAAGATACTTTGCTGAAAAAATCCTGCAGTTTAATAGTAAGTATATGCTATAGAAAATAATCTAAAAATGAGCTTATTAAATGGAAATCATGGAAAAGATTAAGTCACTGCCACCATCATTGGGTCAGTTACTGACAGTAGTAGCTATTTGGTAAAACTGATGAAAGAAGATGAAAAGATGCATGAACTGGTGGGAAAAATAAAATTCTTGTTGAACACTTTACTTTTTTTAATCTTTTTTTCTGTGGTATTCTCTGAATCCTGGTGAGATTATCTGTAAACTTTTAGATTCTTGGCTATGGCTTTTTGGGAACCTTTTCCGTGGACTTCTTAGGAAAAAAGTGGGCTTTGACCATCAAAGCTAGATGAATATAGAAAGATTTAGCGGATCAATCATGATTCTAAGAAGTCAAGCTTAAGAAGAGAAAAGTGAAGAAAGCACCCTGACGAATTAGGGTTTTTTAAAACTTAAATTTTTAAAATTCCAAGTTCTACTTTAGGAAAACATCTAGTAAATTAAACTACTTCAATATTAAAAAAAAAAAGGCAAAAATGCAGCCAGTCTGCACAGATGCTCAGCTGACTGAATGTCTGTATCCTGAGGAACTTACTACAACTGTGTTATCTCAAACATAAGTTCTTTAGAGTAAGTTATAAATAATTCAGAGTAAAACAAGCTCTAACATTTGATCACCCAACCCATTTATTTTGGCGTAATTAATTCTGTGTTTTCATGTACAGTTTTAGGTTGATTCTGAACTCTTTTTTTGGAAGTTGCCAGGGGGTATCTGGTTGTCACATTTACAATGAGCAATGGCATGCTGAGGCTGTTTATGCAACACAGGATTTAATCAGTGGACACTTCAGTATCTGCTTGCTCCCATTTGTTCATTATAAAAACCCTGCAGTCTTAACTTAGAGTTTAAACCTTTCTAAATTTGTTATCCATGAGGCAGAAATAAAACAAATGTTGTCCTAGAATATTTTCTTTATTCTACGTATATACCGGGGAAAAATAAGAAACAAACTAGGAAAAGCTGTGAGTTTTTAAGTGGTTTAGGGCAGTTCAGTAGTTTGATGCATTTTAAAAACTACCAACATTGTTTTTTACAATTGATTGACTAAGAGAATGGTAGTGAGTTGGTCTTGGCTGGGTGCCAGGTACTCACCATAGCTGGTCTCTCACTCCCCTCCTCAGCTGGAGAGAGGAGAAAATAGAGAATACAACAAAAGGCTTGTGGTGGAGATAAGGAGCGAGAGAGGTCACTCAGCAATTACTGTCATGGGCAAAACTGACTCGACTTAGGGTACAATTTATTTCATTTATCAAGAATCAAATCAGATCAGAGTAGGGTAACGAGAGACAAAACCGAAATCTTAAAAACATCTTTTCCCCCATCCTTCTCTTCTTCACTGGCTCGAGTTCACTCATGTTTTCCTTACCTCCTCCCCTGAGCAGCACAGGTGGATGCAGAATGGGGGATGTGGTCAGTTCCTCCTGTTGTGTCTGCTCTCCTTCCTCCTCTGGGGCAGGACTTCTCACATGTTCCAGCATGGGATCCCTCCCACGGGATGTTCCTCCATGAACATTTCTAGTGTCAGTCCTTCCCATGGGCTACAGTTCCTCGTGAGCTGCTCCAGCCTGGGTCTCTCACAGGGAGTGCAGTCCTTCAGGAACTGGCTGCTGCAGTGTGGGTGCCCTGTGGTGTCACCAGTCCTGCCAGCAGACCTGCTCCAGCATGGGCTCCTCTCTCATGGGTTCACAGGTCCTGCCAGGATCCAGCTCCAACGTTGGCTTCCTACTGTGGAGTCACAGCCTCTGGGGCATCCAGCTGCTCTGGCATGGGATCCCCCATGGGCTGCAGGTGGATCTCTGTTCCCCACTGGACCCCCATGGGCTGTGGGGGTCTCTGCTCTGGTGTCTGGAGCACCTCCTGCCCCTCCTTCTGCACTGATTTTGAGGTCTGCAGAGCTGCTATTCTCTTATATTCTTACTCACATCTCCCAGCTGTTGCTGTCTTTTTGTCCCCTTAAATGTGCTATTCCCTGTTAAATCTGTTGTCCCAGAAGTGCTTCTGCTGTCTCTGATGGGCTCAGCCTTGGCCAGCTGTGGGTCCATCTTGGAGCCATCTGGTGTTGACTCTCCTGGACATAGAGAAGCTTCCAGCAGCTTCAGTAGAAGTCAGTCTGTAGCCCCCTTGGTACCAAAACCTTGCCTCACAAACCCAGTGCAAGAATTCATGGAACCAGCATCACACTTGAAATAGTAATTCAGATGAGTTATTTTCGTTGCAGGAGAAACCAAAACTCCCTCATTTTCCCAGATGATTTGTTGAAATTGAATGAGATAGGGACTGTTACCTAATGTTATGTTTGCTTTTCTCCATGTACATTTGTCTCTGTTCCTTGCCAACTCCAGGCTCCCACTGATCCTCTGTGTCCCAAGCTGGCAGCATCTGTCTGCACTCCAGAGAAATGTGATCAGCGTAGTCTAGGCTGTATCCTAAAAATCACTGCCAACATTTTACTGGTCATTCATCCTGGAGGAAAACTTTAGTGAATTTTTAAATATTCTGTATGTCAAAAGGATAAAATGTGTGAGCAGGGAAACAAATTACTCCTTTCCTAATGTCTGTCTTTTGTGATCATTTGGATTTAACGCTTCAAAGGAAGCACAGCTTTCTTTTTTGCAATGGAATTTTAGATATTTGATTTAGAAATAAAATAACCTAAATGGCTAGAACTATGTTTGGTGTGTTTAATAATGAAGAATTTGTTTTCTCATTTCTTCTAATATAAAAGAAATGGCTACAAGCAAATGACCTTCAGAAAGAAGTATACCAGCATCTCGCCTATTATGTACCAAAAATTTACTGCAGGGGTCCCAACCCTGCCCCTCAGAGAGAAGACATGCTGGCACAACACGTTTTGCTGGGACCAATGGAATGGTATCTTTGTGGTGAAGATCCTGCATTTGGTTTTCCAAAGCTTGAGCAAGCCAACAAACCTTCCCACCTCTGTGGCCGTGTGTTTAAAGTGGGAGAGCCTACGTATTCCTGCAGGTAGTTCAACGTAACCTTGTGAAGTATTTATGATTTGTGAAGTATTTCTGATTTGTGAAGTCATGGAATATTTTGCAGTAAGAATATACTGTCCTAATGAAAAGTTAATAGCCCAAATGTATTTTTGAAGTAACCTTGTCTTTCATGTCAGGTGGGATCAGGGGAAAATTAACACACTACAGATGTATAAGTGGAAAAATATGAATTAGTATAATGTTGAATGTTTTCTGTACAAAAGAAAATGCAAGATTAAGAAAGAATTTGGGGTGACCTTTCAGAGTGGTTTAAGGACATTAATCAGAAGTAAGTGGGCAAGTATATGTGTGTGTATTTTGGGTGTTTAATATCAGCTGTTAATGTTGATTTTAGGCCTCTTTCTATGACCTGCCAAACCAATCTGTCAGATGCTTAAAACAAGCGTATCAGCTTCTAGCTCTTTCCCTACCTCTATCTCTGGATCTCTCTAAAAATACTTCTACTTGAAAGAGAACAGGAAGTTCCTACCAGTTACAAGTATTTAAAAGAATCTTCAGTTTCAAGCCACTGTATTACTGTAGGTTCATTTTCATCTCATCTTTCTATTTTCTGAACTGTTTGTAGTTTAAATTTTGTTTGTGTCACAAATTCCTCTCATTTTGTGTGGTTTCTACCACTCACTGGGACACTTGAACACTTGGTGAGGTGACATGGGGACAAAATGTCTGTCTAATTTCAAGGATTTGTTTTTCTGGGTTTCCATCCCCTTCTTTTACAATGAGAGAATGATAGCAGAAGAATTTTTCCTTCTAGTGCTCTCCTCTTCTAGAGACATAATACCTTACTGGCCTTTGGGTTTGGAAATGCTTTGAGACCTCTTTATAATGAGAGGAATAAGATTAAACTGGTGGGTACTTCAGATACGTGTTGAGTTGTTGGTCTTGAAAGAGCAGGTGTGTTTAAAAGAAAATTACAGAATTCCCAACATTTTAATTACTCTATATAAACAGTATTTGATCATAACCATACTGAGCATGGATTCCTTCTCCTTTTTTGTTATCAGGAAACATTTGATTCCTGTTGTGTGTTAATTTTCTTTAACTTATGGCTGGTAATGAAGAATAATGAGAGTTTAATTTAAGCTTTTGTGAAATACTGCAAAGAATTACTTTCCAAGGCAACATTAAAAGGAGTGTATTTTCTATGCATTTATGCAGTTTACAGGTCTGCTTCTGCTTTAGGTGTAGGCACAGTTACTTGTCTGAGAAATTTCTTGACAAATGGTGCTGAATTTTTAAGTACACTGCCACAAGTTTAGAGCTCTGAAGAATCAGAATTCATTATTGTAGAACTGATCTAGCAAATCCTTGCAGGTACATTGTTGCATGAAATGGTGGTATGTTTAGTTTTATTTAATCTAAAAAAAATAATGCCATAGACATAAACTATTTTAAAACAGAAGAGCTTTGTATAGTTTTGCTTTGGCATTTTCATCTTTAATGACTCCACTGGAGAAAACACATGTGCATAGTATGTCACAGTTGTCTGATGATCTTTCCATCATTTATTTTGGTAAATGAAATTAGGAGAATTCTTGATAATGAGGTTTCATGTGATCTCTGGTGTTTCCTTTTAAACAAAATAAGTTGTTTCTCAGAACTCTGGTTTTAATAATAATCATCATAAGACAGACATTCTCTTGCTATTTATTTTTACATTGCAAAACAGCTGCCTTAATCTTGAGGTGGCTTGAAGTCAGTTGTATTATGTGAGTTCATGCATTTTCAGTGTTTTTCAGGGAGACAGTTAAGTATAATGCATAATTATCTCATTTGTTTTAGTCCTTTTTACTAGAAATATTCCTTCTGTCTAATACAGGAGTGTTTGTAGACAAGACCTTATTATGGTCTCTGATCTCCTGGTTGAGAAAATTTTGTTCTTGCAGCTCACCAGTGAGCTTGTAGGGCTGAACTTGGAAGCAGAGGTTTGATTTAGTCTGTTGTGTGCAATCTTTCTTCCCAGTGTTCAGTGCCAAATGTCTTCCCTGATTGCTGGAGATCATTAATGCTGGTGCTCTGTACTTTAGAGAACTTACTTGGGTTTATTCTGGGTTATATAATTCACCTGTTTACTTGCCTGTGTACTTGTCTCACCTCTTGAAGGCAGTGTCTGTATTACCCAACTAGACATACAGCCCACACAATATTTTAAAGGCTCTTCTGTTGTGAGAACAGATTTTTTTTCCTATTTCATTTATTTCCCCTCTTTGAAGTCATCCCTTTTCTCTTTCAGAGTAATATATACATTAGTTAGAAGGTTTCTATTGCTGATATTTGAAAATTACCTGTTTTAAATGTATAATTAAAGGCAAGAGCAAGTATTTAATGCTTTTTGTTTTTCTTTTTGTTGTTGCTGTTCCCAGAGACTGCGCAGTTGACCCAACTTGTGTGTTGTGCATGGAATGCTTTCTTGGAAGCATTCACAGAGAGCACCGATACAGGGTTAGTGATCCTGCAGGGTCATGACATCTTACTGGTGATTTTGTGTGTGTGTGGAACAGTTTCAAGTGTGAGAATGCATACAGTATTTCCAAATGCTGAATGAGCATGGAGTTAGGAGTGTCTGCAGTAATCCTATGTGAACTTGGTTGTTTTGGTCTGAGTGTAACTTCTGGAAGTTAACACTTTAAAAATATTGAGCAATTAAATTTTATGTGCAACAGTTAAGCTTACATATGTGTGTTATTTTTAACACATGCCCTTCAGTGAATTTTACAAGTTTAGGCTTGGGTTTTGAATTGTTTTGATTTTTATGTTTGATTGTTTTTAAAAACTATTGAAAAACCTTTATTAATAAATCACTTTTCTGTAAACATAAAGTTAAAATAGAAACAAAAACTGTAAATGCTGTTTATTTTAGTAATATACTATTATTAGTAGTACAGATTAGTTTAAAAAACCCTGCAAACAAAGGCTAGAAGACCTTAGTGTGTTTTTAAACTAAGAAGTTAAGTGAAAAGTGCCAGTGCAGCCTTTCTGTAAATCTGCTTTTTACAATACTGCACTGCTGCTAATATGAATCTATCCACTACATGGTTTCACTGAGCACTAGGATTCAGGAAGAAACTCAAAGCACAACAACTTTTATCAAGAAACGCAGCGAAATTTGCTGATACCAGTTTACTTGTACATAGATTTTTACTTTTGGAGCCTATGAATTAATAAGTCTAGGTAACATCCAAAAGTATAAACAAATGTTCTTCCGAATGTCCATTTAGTCTTGTTGATACTGTAAGAAGTGCCTGTATGTATAGAGTATATCAAGTATGCCAAAAATAGGTGAAAGAAGATTTCTATGCATCAGTTAATAGTTGTGATTCAAAAAAAGAAGTATTACTATGCTTATTAACTTGAGGTGGTCTTTAAAATAAATTTTATTAAACCAGTGTAAATATACCATTAAAAATTTCCAGTGCTTTTTTTCTGGGTTTACATTTGTGAAAAATTTAAATCTCTCAATTCCTTTTGTCATAAAGCACATCTTTTACTCACTGTGTAATAATTCCGTGTGAAATGATTTAGCTTTGTTCAGATTAAAACTGTGAGAATTTGATGTAGTACAGATGCCATGGCAAGTAATAGATTCAGAAAATCTGAAAACTTCAAGTGGGGCAGAATGGAGGTGTTTGAAGGTGTTTTGTTGTTCAGGGTTTTTTCTTTTAACATAGGCACCCTGATGAGGTAGACAAGCTTTCAGCTGTCATAAAAGTAGACATGATTCCACTGCTATTTTAGCAGGGTACTGTCTAAGGCTGTCAGGTGTTGTGATCATGCTTTTGTAGTACACCTGTGACTACTCTTTTCTTAATGTGCATATATGATAAATATGCATATTCACATGAACTGCTTTGTTTTTAAATCATTTTAGATGACAACATCAGGTGGAGGAGGCTTCTGTGACTGTGGTGATACAGAAGCTTGGAAGGAAGGTCCTTACTGTCAAAAGCATGAACTTAACACTTCAGAAACTGCAGAAGAAGAGGTAATTACAATTGAGGCATCTTATTTCAAAACATTGTTAACTGTATATATATGTGTGTATATATGAATTGTTCATGTGATGTTTAGTCTTGTATGCTCTACGTGAGAGGGTGTAGGAACTTTAATAGTAATATTTGAGCCACAATGTTAGGCAAAAATTAATATCTTAAGAAATTCCTTAAAACATTTTCTATTTGTAGGCTTCATTTTGTATGTTCCTGTTCACCTCTGCAGCTTTAGTTCTGTTTCTTTGTTTTTCTCTGTATTCTGAGAGGTCAAGGGATTCTGCCACATGCAAGAAAAAACAAACCCAAATGCAATCATGTGCACCAAGAAAACAAATTCAGATGTCTTTGCAAGAAATATTCTGATTCTTACCAAAGGGAAGTGCACAGATTTTTAAAAGTCAAAATAACTGTCACTGGAAAGTCATAATGGAGACGTAAGGCGGAGTTCTCTAAAACAGCTTGTTTGGTATGGAGAAGGTGAATAGAGAACACATCTTCACCACAGAGTCAGAGCATAACAACTTGGACATATTAAATGCAAAAAGACATGCCACATCTTACAGGAGGAACTCAAAACACTGTTGTTAAAAGTTCATACATGTTTGAAAGGAAATTTAACATAGCTGTGGAGGGAAAAATTACCAATGGCCATTTAAAATTGTAATTACCATCTTTGATGTGGGAAGTGTTGGTGTCTTAAATTACTGGAGACTAGAGAAGCATTCTGTCTTCTGCTGATACTCTTATCTGTTGTTACATCTCAGGAATGACTGTGGGTAATTGGACTTCTGACCTAGGCACTCACATCTGTCCTTATGTCATATAACTTCTGTGAGATTTTGATAAGGGAGAATCTAAGGCAAGCATTGGTAGTAATTTTGCTGATCTGATGGTTTAAGTGAAGCAACTGTAATTGTGTTTTCAGTGACAGTGGTCTTTCTAAAATCTGCTCTGACTCTCAGCCCTAAGACTCTAGCACTGATACTGGACTCACCACTTGATCTACATGCCAGTTTACATTAGTCAGCAGCCTTAGGAAACTTTTGTTATGAAATCTTGGGTGGACTGCTACTTCTGTGCCCAAAGATACTCACTCAGTGAGTGTGCCTGACAGAAAAATCAGGGTTCTGGGCAGGCTTTGTGTTTCTTCCCCGTAAACCATGGACACTGAGATCTCTGATGCAGTGTTGTGTTTGAGGTAGATTAAGAATGGTTTGTTGAGCATTATTGGAGCCTGTTTTCTGCCTTTGTTGAAAGTGCTGGGAATGGAGGGAGAGCTGCTGCTTATGGTTTGCCTTTGCTTTTGGTGGCTGACAGTTCTTCATACCCTGGATAATTATTAAATTATCCAGGGTATGAAGAAGGAAAAAAAAAAGAGAGAAATGGCAGTTGTTACCAGTCTTGTAAAGCTTCCAAATATTCCCAAAGAATCTTGGGGTGTAGGGGATAAAATTTATTAGTACAGGTGAATTGCTGACTGTCAAGAGCCTCCTTTAGATGATGCAGACTTAAGTTGAGGAAAGATTATTGTGGCCATTTTTATACAACCTAAGCTGTAATGAAGCACAGAATTTAGTATTAGGTAATCCTAAACCAGAAATTGGGTCACTGTTAAATGTTTTAATTGTCTAACAATTACACAAATATCAAATGATGAATCGAGTCAGTGACCCAGTGTATAGTGCATGTCCAGGTGACCTGCAGGCCATGCAGCATTCCCTTTCCAGGTTTGTAGAAGAGAAACTAATTGTTCTCAAAATTTTGATACAATAAAAGGCAACTTCCTTAAGAGAAGAGGTTTATAATGTTTTCTATTCACCGTCCTTGAAATGGACTGGGGACAAATGGCAGTGGTACTTGCACTATCTTATTCAGAGTTGCCATTTGCTCATTTGCTGCTCCAAAAATTAGTCCATTTAACTTGGCAGACTGAGGCAGCTCTCCTCTTCCTCCCCCTCCACATTCCCATTCCCCCACCTGCAGCAGCCTCCAGTCTGCTCTGGCACAGAGAGCAGGACAAGTTGGTAGGGGCTGCTGCAGTTGTTAAATGGAGAGCACAGAATGGGCACAAAAGGGTGCAGGGTCCACAGACAAAAGAGGAGCAGCTCTCTGTGACCAAGACTCAGACGTGGACAAATCATTATGAAACACCTATTTACATTTCAGCAGTTAATTATTTTTATACCACAGCATGTAAGAGCTGGGCATCATAAATCATGATGCCAATGTGCTGCATGTTGTATAAGCCTGGATAGATAAGACTTATGCCTTTTAATGCATGCTGCATATAAAACAGGACAAGAGATGCATGGTTGTTTGTATTCTGCATTTAACTAATATTGATAAGCAGAACAAAAGATACAGGGATTTGAAATTATGGTTTTGAAGGCATAGCAGAAGAAGCAGATTTTAATACAGCTGAGGTTAAAGTTCTTCTGAAGAACTATCTTATAACGTGTGCAGGAGTGAGAACAAGGAGAGTGAGAATGGAATAATGTGTGAAAATGTAAACGGGTGATCAGAGGCAAGTTAACATTCAGGTTCTGAATGTTAGATTAGAGCTTTGGTGACTGTCAGTGTAGAATTGGAAGAAGAAAACAGGTTGATTATTGACTCGGTTACTTTCAACTGAGAAGTCATTTAAAGAAAGGCATTAGAGTTGCTTATATCATCTTTGATAGAGGTGCAAATTTGACAATTTGTTTTGAATGTCATTTAATTTCTTATTTGCTGTTTATATTTACTTTCCAGGATCCTCTTGTGCACTTACCAGAAGATATGGTAGCAAGAGCATATAATATTTTTGCCATTACATTTAAATATGCAGTAGATATATTAACATGGGAAAAGGAAAATGAATTGCCTGGACTAGAAATGATGTAAGTATAATATTTGTCTTCTGCCTTTTAAAAGCTTACAGATATTTACAGTTGAAAAATGCAAGAATCCTTTCTGCCTTTCCTAAAATTGTCAGAAATATTTGGTATACAATAATTGTAGTAAATTTGTATTTCTCATATTTTTTCCTTTGCTCCTGCTTTTACTTTTAACATTGCTTTGAATGACATAAATCCAATTCTTGCTTTAAAGTGAGAAGAGTGACACTTACTACTGCATGCTGTTTAATGATGAAGTCCATACCTATGAACAAGTTATTTATACTCTTCAGAAGGCTGTCAACTGCACACAGAAAGAAGCCATTGGTTTTGCAACAACAGTAGATAGAGATGTAAGTGAATTAATTGTTAGAAATTTTAATTACCTTGACCTAGTGTTTGTTTTATGACTATACTTTTTTTAGTCTGTTTTCCAAAGGGTGTGGTTAATGTGAGTCTGTGAGTCCTGTGTGTCATACCACCCTAAAATGCCTCAATACTAAACACTGAATGTCTCAGTGCCTAAATACTATTTGGCCAGTTCAAACCAGACCTGATACTGAATATCTTTCAATGTAAATATATTCTAGTAGGTCTTGTAAGTGTAAATACCAAGGTGTTTCTCACTCCTCTGTCAAGGACAGGCAGCTGCTTTGGCCCTTACTGAACCAGGGAGCTGACATTGAAAGAGCCCCTAAATATGCTCCAAACATAGGAAATGCTTCTCAGAGTAACATCAGGAAGGATAAAATCCCTGACTGACTGCCTTTGTTCTGGTGCTTGTAGAACAATTCATGGTTTGTGGTTTTGTTTTTAAATTAAATTTAATTTTCTTTTTCATAATTGTCAGATTATGGTGGCAGGAAGAGGTAAAAGCATTTAACACAGTTGTTAGGAGGAGCAGTGAGTTCAGAATCACTATATGCTGAATTGTAACTAGTATTTCAGTTTCAGAAGCACTCTGACAGCTGTGTTTGTAGTGTGCTCATGTGCATCTTTTTAAAGAAAATTATTCTTCACTGGGTAGCTGCACCTTGTTACTTTTGCAATGAACCTGTAAGCAGTTGACATGAAAAATGAGTGTCTTTTTTACTCGGCTTATTGGCTTGTGCCTTTTTTTTTTGGGGGGGTGGTGTGGGGAGGAAATCTTTTCCAAAATGGCAATAGGAATGTCATTTTGGGTGGTTAAAGTACTTCAAGGAGGTCAGTGGAGCAGGACATATAAACTTCATATTAATTAACACTGAACTAGATTTTGGTTTTGTGCTACCACTGCTCTATCTTTTGTGATACCAGTAACCAAAAGATTCATGTCTGATCCCTGAATATGAGCTGGCCTGAGCACATACTGGGTATTGTGGGATACACTCAGATTTTTCCCTACTGTTGATCCTTTTTATTTCTAAATACATACATGAATACATATATACATGAGCATGTATGTGAAAGAAATGAGAATGTTATGCCTGAAGCAGTGATTTGGCATCAGATTTAAAATATCAGTTAGTTTTCCTGTCTGTAATACACTATAAATTCAATCAGCTGTCTAGTTTGATATATGAATTGACAGTAGAGAAAGATTGAAAATCTTCCTTTTGGAATAAAACAAGTGCTTCAACTGTATGTTTGAAAGACCAATTAACTTTAGTATCTGCTTTTTAAAAGACACTGAAATATCTTCAAGTTGTATCAAAACTAATGAATAATGGCTTTGTACTAATGTTTTCAGTATTTTAATAAAAGAAGTGTAGTTCTTTTCATTGTTCATCTTAAGAAAAATGTTATACACAGAAAATTTAATGTAACAGGTAACTGAATGTATGATACAATTTTATATTCTTTTAAAAAGTACAGGGTGCATTTGGGAAATCTAAGTATTTAACTATATACAGTACTTAAAAAAGTGAAAATAGCATGAAAGGCTAGTAGTTAGCATGCATCTGAAGATTTTACTGTGTTTTTTTTACTAATGTAAAGCACAGAATTGAGACTTCTTGTTCAGGAGCTGGTGGTCATGTTACACCTTTCTGAATTTGCAGGGCCGTAGGTCTGTTCGATACGGAGATTTCCAGTACTGTGATCAGGCAAAATCAGTAATAGTGGTAAGTAATGGTGGTAAGGCACGTTATCTGCTTACTTGCCTCATCTTAAGCAAAAGGAGGCTTTGCTACCCTGTTTGTGATACTGTTATCATAATGGCTCGTTCTATTTTAAACATTAAAAGTGTTGGAGATATTATTTACAATACAGTAGAGGTATCAAAACAATGGTTTATGGAATTTTTGTTGTTGTTGGTCTTTTGTTGTTTTTTTTTTCCTACTGTTGCCTACCTGACACCCAAATTTTCTAAAAAGAAGTTTGTAGACATTTTTTTCATAATAAAACAGATGTGACCAGGATCTTTGAATGTATCTTTTAGAATTACAAGGTCGTTCAGATCAGTGAAGTTAAAATTATTATAGTTTTTCTCCTGCAGTGTGAAGTTGCTTATGTCTTTCACAGCAACAGTTAGGGAAATTATTACTGACTGAATCCAAGTGTGAAACTGCAAATACTTTCATTTTCCATCTATGCATTTATATATGTATATATATCAGTATCTATATATTGCAAGATTCTTCCATGTAAAAACATGAGAATAAAGTTTTCTTTTAATTTTTTTTAACTGCTGCAGTGCAGTACTTAATCACATTAAATAAATAGTTTATGTATGATACTGCAGCCACTGGAAAACAAATGCTGCAACTAGAGTTACTGTTCTTTAACTAAGGTATTTTGAAAGAATTAGCGTATTTTTAAAGATAATGTTGTGCAATATTTTTAACTTGCTGCCCATGCAGGCCAAGGACAAATGGCTTTTATGTGTAACATCCAACTATTATGCTTTCTAACACAGAGATGAGGGTAAATTTTTTCTTGTTTTAACTCTGTATATTTAATTTGTATTTTTGAAAATAGTCTGTGAACAGTCAATTTCTGTGACGGGCTGCTGTGTGACTTGCCTGTCATGTTGAGAGGAACAACATGCATGGCTGTCTTGGGTTGAACGTGGGATTGCTTATCAGTAGAATGCAGCAGATCAGTGTGAGCGTTGATAACAGGCCAAGAGTGGAAAATAGATTGACCTAAATATGCTGATATTGCATAATGAGGTCCTTCAAATATTAATAGCATAAAAAAGAAGTTCAGACTTTCTTGTGTTTGCTATGTAGGTTTTAGTAATCAGAATATGTATTAATATTACAAATTATCAAAATTAACCATAGGAATGTTGCATTTCTTTAGAGAAGTATATGCCAGTCCTCATTTAAATATGCATTGCCTTCTTTTTCCTTTTCTTTTTAAGAGAAATACCAGTCGTCAGACAAAGCCGTTGAAAGTGCAAGTTATGCATTCATCTATTGTTGCCCATCAGAGCTTTGGTCTGAAACTCTTAACTTGGCTTGGCAGTGTTATTGGATATTCAGGTGGGCAAAATTCACCTTTTGGAGATAAGTTAGAGAATATTTGTGAGAGGAGCTGATTTTCTGAAGCAATTTTGTCTACTTATTTCAGACATGTAATGTATAGGCGAAACTATTAATAACTTGTCAGACTTCATTCTATTTTCTCTTACTGGAATGCTGTTCTGAATTCTAACTTCCATGTGACAGTGCTACCAGTCTTATGTAGTCTTTTCTGTTTAGTTGCTGTTGAACAGAAGCTGAGATGTGCTGTCAAATGCAGTATGCCAAAAAGCTATTTTTTCAGTCTCTAGTTCTTTTTAAATGAATGCAGTAAGCTGAAAATAACCTGTCTGATTAGATAAAACAAAATTATTCAGAAGTAATTTGATGAATGATGATGAAAGTGATTGCTTCAGATTTTTTGCTAAGTAGAACAGAGAAAATGCAAGGAATTGTGAAAGGTTTTGGTAAGTATAAAAGCTGACAAAGTCTTAATCAGATTTTTTTGAAAGAGGTTTCTTCAAAGGAATCAAGATGCACGGTATCAAATTTTATGAGAATGCTCGGGTTTTGTTTTGACTTGGTTCCCTCTTTGTCCTGGTAAATCTTAAGATTGTGAAGATGTAAGGTATGAAGGGAAATAAAAGGAAAAGTGACAAACTGCTGATATGGAGAAATGTAGATACAGATACCCTTGCAATTTGTATCTTTTTCATCTGGAAATGTTAGCAAGAAGTCTTAGCAAAGCACGCTCAGCTTTATTACACATATATTACAGATATGTTCTGCATAGGTCCAACATTTCTTCAGAGACTGTATGTTTTATTAGACGGATAGTTGGAAAACTAGCCAAGATTTCAGGCACAGAATCTTTATATGTTCTCGATTTTGAACCATAAATAGTTTAAGTTCTAAAGATAAATCAAACTTTTGCACAAAAATCATAGCAGGAGTTTGTTCAACTATTTGCCAGTGTTGCTGGTATTAACAGTTGGTATTAACAGAAAGGAATTATGAAGATAGTTTCTTTCTGTGATAAATTTTCCTTTCAGTGAGACATGTAGGCAGGTACTGTCTTCCTCATTTTAAGCCCAGTCTTGTGCCACATCATTTGTGCCAGGTGCCACAGTCATTAATTTTCAGCACTAAATGACAGCTGCAAAAAAGTAACTTGCATATGTCAGTCATGTCTCATATTACAGAAGAAAGCACTGAATTTTGAGTTGTGTATGTAGTGTTTCTGAAGTTCTAAAGAGTTCAGCTCATTAAATGCTGAGTTCTTTGTGATTCAGAAGGGCAAAAGGCATGTTTGATTGTAAAGAGCATACATTTTGTCTGTGACCAGTGTGCTCATTTACTTGAACTGCCTTCCATGTCTTGGGATGCAATCCTGTGTGTTCTGAGTCTGGTTTTGTGAAATGCACTTCTGAAAAAGTTGGTTTCCCTTAGCTTTTAACAAACACACCCAAACAACTAAATTCTGCTCTGTCTTGAAGAGTCTGTTACCCTTCATCTGTAACATGGGGTGATAGAGTTGCACTGCTTGGGTGGTTACACTGAAATGTCCCTGAACAAAGGCTGAGTGACAAGTGGAGGGGTCTTCTGCTGTGCCAGAGTTAGGTTGGATGATTGCTGTCAAAGAAATGACAAATTCTTGTCATTAAAAAAAAAAGGAAAAAACCTTGCTATGGAACTTAGTCAGAAATTTGACCACTACATCCTTTCTAGCAAATATCCCTTCTTCCAGAATGTCTTTGACAGTTGCTGAACAATGCAGTAGTTTCCATTGATTTGTTGTCCTTCATAATTAAAGGAATTGAACTCTGTAAGGCAGAAGGGAATAACCCCAAAGTGCTGCAGGGGTTCTCAGAGTGTCTGTTACTGCACCATGCAGCACATGGTGCAATGCAAACAGCACTAAGGCACTGCCCACGCTGCCTGAGCTAAGATGCCAAGCAGGGTGTGGAAATAAGGGCTCTGTAAGTCCCCTAGTTCTCAGGGAATATGATTACCTGCAGTGCAAAGCCAGGTTGAACATTCTTAACAGGAGCATGTCTGGGTTATGCTGTGTTTCAAATGCAGGCTTGCCTGCAAGCATGGAATTTACATGTTCATATAATTACAGTTAGTGCTTCTTTCCATTAGAAGAAAATACGTAGAGAAGCCTTAAAATGATAGCATGAAGATATAAGTAATTTCATATATGAATTATGTTTTCCTTTTCATAGGAGTCTAATCAGGAAAACTAAAGTCTAGGAAATCAGTCTGCTGTATAACTGCTTCTTATTTTAGTAAGCCATTTTTAAGGAAGCACATTTTTATTTGATAACTTTAAACCAAATGATTGTGCCTGGTAATTTTCACTGTGTTCCTATGTTCCGTAAGGCTAGTGTAAAACTTGAAGGGTGTGAAATATTTGTGTTTGTGTCAGCAAAATGTAAGTCTTGTTACTCAGTTGTCATGGAAAAGGGGACAGTGAGGGCTTCTGTCTTGTATGAACATTTCAGGACGTCAAAATAACACACGTTTGTGTTTGAGCTGTAACTAACTTGTACCATTTCTCTTCATTAAGATGGCCTTCGCCGAATATTGTGTCAGGTTGGTTTGCAAGAAGGGCCAGATGGTGAAAATTCTTCTCTTGTAGATAAGCTGATGCTATATGATTCTAAACTGTGGAAAGGTGAGTTTTCTCAAAAGTTCTGGAAAGTGCTAGAGAATGCTATGCCTAAGTTGTCACTTTATTGTAGCTGCTAATGTTTGATCAATTTTACTGTGGTGTATTATGGATAATTTTACCTCATTTGTTACGATCTCTCCCTTCATGATGCACTCCCAAGTGTATTTAAGACAAGAACATACAGAGACCGTTTGGACATAGGGTTGGTTTTAGGTCTAATTTTTCAAATTGGTCTGAAATTAAAATGGATTTGAATATGCAAATGATAGGAATAGTAAATGGAAATTGAGTAAACAATAGAGAAATTATGGGTTTGTTTGCTTTATAGGATCTCAGCATCCATTTCATATCCACCAAAATGCCTGTTTTAAGGGATAAGGCAGAGTCTTTCTGCTTTGCCTTGTGTTTTTGTTCATGATGTATTATTAAGTTTTCTGGGAACATTCAGTGAAAATTACTGTTCTGTTTTTTTAGAGCTCTTGAAACTTTGAAAGGCTGTTTGATATAATGAAATTAGCTAGAAAAGTTGTAATTTTGAGGAAAGGGAGGTAGTTAATTTCTTTTTCCTCATTGATTCTGTATCTGATTTGGTATCCTGAAAGGGCATATAAGGCCAGGTGTAAGAAAGAGAAGCACAAAGAACAGGTAGGGAATGATGCAATGTGTCTGCCTGGGGAACTTCTTGGAGTACCAATAAAATAAGTAAGAAGTATGGTGGAAAGTGGATGTAGTGTGGAGAAAATGAATAGTTTAGGTTTTATTTATCTAATACCTTCATCTTGAGAATGAAGTCCTGGCACTGCAAATTTTATAATCTGAAAGGTACTGCTTTTGTGGAGTATTGCAGCATTTTTAATACAGGTTTTGTTAGGATGATGTCTTTCATGTAAGCAACAAGTAACTTTTGCATTTCTATTTCAACATCAGTATTTCTCTACTTTTTCCTTATACTCTATAGTTCTCTGCATTAAGGAAATAGTGTCATGGCTTTTGACTTAAAGGTGACCTACAGAAGAAATTATGCATATGTGCATTCATTTCCAAGCTACATAGAGATGAATACCATTTGTATTGATAATACTTTCTGGGAGGCTGTCCAGAGAGACTAGAAATTCAGAGACAGCTGATTACTTTATGGAGATGTTCACAACTAGGAAAAAAGACTTCTCATAATAATGTTCTCTTCTTTTCCTATCTAAATCCCCTGTTTATCCTGAGAAAGAACAGGGTTCTTGTTTTGCTGACTTCCCTTATATTTGATGATATATATTCCCATTCAACAGTGTTACCTTATACAGGAGTAATAAATAATGCCTCTTGAAGAATTTTGGTTTATTATTCTTCTTCATCCTTTGCTACCACCTGACAGACTTAATCAAAGCAGCTTCTACTCTCAAATGCACATTTACCTCATTCTGTAGAAGTTTACTTTTCTAAATGTTTCCATAATAATGTTGTTTGAAAGTAGTGACATGCAATATTTCATTCATTTTTCTTGACAGGAGCTAGAAATGTGTATCACCAGTTATTCATGAGCAGTCTTCTTATGGATTTGAAATACAAGAAACTTTTTGCTATCCGCTTTGCGAGAGTAAGTATCTTTGTAAGAAAGAGCCATTAAATGCTAAAAGTGTCTAGTAAAGAGAGTCTAGTTAGCATACAGTGATTTAAATGAATTATTGCCTGATTTTTTTTACTTTTTATGGAAGTGAAAACTTGAAATGAAGTGCTGGAAATCTTACTTTACTCTTCAGTATGTTGGTTATAATGGTATCTCATCTCCTGGGAAGGAAATGGCCTTTCAGACGCCCCAGAGCTAAAGCAGTTCAGATGCTTTTGTCTTCACCATCACTTCTTAAGAGCTAATCGCTGCTCATTGTTGAGGTGTAAGCTGTTATAGCACTGCTCAGAAATAGTGCTGAAATTCAGTTATGCTGATTAGTATTTCTGCAGTAACCGGTATTTGAAATGCTTTAAATCAGCACTGCAAAATTCTGCTCACTTTGCTGCAATCTTGAGTGGAAAATGAAGTACTAGCCTTTATTGTGAAAATGAGAGTGAGTAGATCTCGCATATGAGCTGATTAAGTTGTCATATTCTTTGTACAATATACCCATAATAATAATCTGTTAGAGCGACTCTTCCCTTTTTCGTGGCATTAAAGTTTCCCAGAGCAGACATTTAAGTTAAAAAATCAGGTCAGTGTGGATTAGAGGTGAATTTCCCCTTGTTGTTTAGAATTACCGGCAGTTGCAGAGAGATTATATGGAGGATGATCACGAACGGGCAGTATCGGTGGCTGCTCTGTCTGTCCAACTCTTCACTGTACCTACTCTGGTGAGTAGTGCCTGTCTTTCTTTTAAAAACTGATAGTTGGCACTCCTTGCCTTTTTTTGCCTCCTTCTTAATAGAACTATGAGCGATTGCAGAGTGATTTTATGAAAGATGACCACGACAGAGAGTTCTCAATTGCTGACCTCTCGATACAGATATTCACAGTGCCTTCTCTTGTAAGTACTAAAAGACCAAAAAAGGAAATCTTTATTTGTTAAAAGCCTCTCAAGGTTCATAAATCAAGGCTGCAGATTTCTTTAACATTACTGTGGAAATGCACAACAGTCAGACTGTTTGCATACATTGCTATGGGTTTAGAAGTTAAAGCATTCGACATTGGGAAGTTTCGGTCTGGCTTCCCAGAATGGGCTGAGTGTTTCTAGTTTTTCTTTTTACATTTTTCTTTTACTTTTTTTTAGAAAGATGCTTTCATATTTATTTAGAAATACATACACATAACATTTAAATTCCTCATCATAATGAGACACATTTACTGTTTGTAGAAATCTATATTATGGTTTGCATATTGTGGTTTCAGAATGCACCATTCTGGTGCAGTTTTATAAGTGATCCACTTTATATTTGTTTTCCAATTAACACAAGTGCCGGCATGAATTGTCTCATGATTCTCCCTACTTCCTTTGAAACTTTGAGTCTCAAGACAATGCTGCCTTTTAGATTTCCAGTAAACTTTTGTTTTGGTGCTACAAGCACTGTGACTTCTCCCAGCTCACTTAATCTGTTGGTCTCTCACCAGCTTGTTTGGGAAACTTTTTTTTTTGTTTCAGTCTCCATTTAAGTCTGTCTTTTCTTGTATTATGAAATAGAAAAATTAAAATTTGGAGCTGTACTGGAATAAAAGTCTTGATTTTCATACTCAGAGTTGTTTTAAAATGAATGCTTCTGAATCCTCCCAAATTTAATAAGCTTCATTGAGCTCTTAAATTCAATAGTAGCCTGGCAGTCACAATACTGAGCAAACTTCTTCAGTTTCTTAGGGATGGATGTTATTCATGGAATTCAACAGGAACTCAGGATTTTGTTCCCATGGTTCAGGACAATATTGTATTGCTTCTTTTAATTTTGGTGCTTTCAATAAGAATATTGCCAATATTCAGACTTACAGTTAGACTTAACCAACTAATATTATTCAGATGGTTATGGTATTTTTCCCTTTGGTAGATGGGATGGTACAATATCAATACATAGTGTTTGAAAAAGTAATTTCAAACATTTCCCAGGCCAGAGTAATTGCAGTGCCCCTCTTATATGTGTTCTATTTTAAAAGCAAGTGCATTTTGACTTGTGCAGAATGATAGAATAGATAGATGACTTGAAAGTAATTATGATAAACTTCCATCATATGAACTAAGTATTATTTTTTAATGTATTTATAGCCACTTGTCCTGGGTTGATGCCCTAAACCAGGATACCACTCATTCTTAACTAAATGAATAAGTTAAAGAATTTAAACCACCCTACCATCCTCCAGTAACATTTTCAAACTGATCTGAGTAATTTAAGGGTTTGAGCTCTCGAGGAATTGTGGTTTTTTGGTTTGAAGGTGGATGGGCGGCTCTGTTGGTGATGATTTTTTTTGGGAAAAATGTTAATCATTAGATTCTTTTCCCCCACTGCCAGTAGCATTTTAGAAACTATTTTGGATTATCATTAGCAGCTGTAGAACCTGGAAGCTCTAGTCAAGAGCCACAATGTCACTGTGGTAGATCAGAGTGGCCAATCTTGTTGCATCTACTGGCCAGATCCAAGAACTGCAAAGCTCATCCCATTTAACCTGGAGAGCCAACAGAATGGGGGAGTTGTGGAAGTGGGCACGAGTAGGAGCTGGCAGTAACTCAGTGCCCCCTCCTCTGTTGTGAAGTCGAGTTAGGTTAGGCTGGGTGATGAAG
This sequence comes from Thryothorus ludovicianus, assembly GCA_013397245.1. Taxonomy (NCBI): domain Eukaryota; kingdom Metazoa; phylum Chordata; class Aves; order Passeriformes; family Certhiidae; genus Thryothorus; species Thryothorus ludovicianus. The sequence continues at coordinate 47,678 of VZTB01000122.1, read as the reverse complement.
ACAATCTTTGTCAGACTTTGCTGATTTGTTTCATAGAAAACATGGATATATGCAGTAGACTTTGAGGGAAATTAAAGGTTGTTTCATGAAATGTCCATGTGGAAATTGCCTGTGCAGTTCCTTACTAATTCAGAAGAGGTTCTGCTCACCACAGTTCTTGACAGTTTGTAAACAGAAAATAGAAGAATTGTCACTCCCCTGAAGGGCTCACACTATCTGAGAGGCGACAACACATACTTAAAGGGAGGCACAAGTTAATTATAAGACACATAATAACATGTCTTGTGCCATAATTATATAGGTTAGCAGGAGCCTTACCATACACAAACTTCTGTACAGAAAGGATCTGAAAAAAGAAATCTGGCTTATGATAATTTTTGACTAGATTCCTTTTTTTTGTCTTCTGTGATTCTGTGAAATGAGTGCTTTTCAGTGTTCTGTTCTAATTATTGATGTAATTATTTTGGATTAAAAAAAATAATGTAATCTATAAACTTCGTGGCGCAGTGTGAAAATCTTGTTAGCTGTGTCTGTTAATTACAGCAAATTTCAATGTACTTTGGCATAGGCTCGAATGCTAATAACAGAGGAGAATCTCATGACCACTATCATCAAAACTTTCATGGACCACTTAAGGCACCGTGACATCCAAGGCAGGTTTCAGTTTGAACGTTACACTGCTCTGCAGGCTTTCAAATTCAGGCGTGTCCAGAGCCTTATTTTGGATCTCAAGTAAGTATACTAACTGTGTGCTGATATGAGAAATTGAGGAGTTTAAAAAAAAAAAAAAATCTAAAATGAACACTTGCATCTTTTTACTCTCCCCAGGTACGTGCTGATAAGTAAGCCAACGGAGTGGTCAGATGACTTGCGACGCAAGTTCCTGGAGGGTTTTGATGCCTTCTTGGAATTACTCAAATGTATGCAGGTGTGTAAATATGTGAATTACAAAATTTGGCAAAATTTAAGCCGGAAGTTAGCTATTATGATGTCAAAGTAGAAGAGATTTGGTCTGCCCTTCATTTTATAACTTCAGTGCTGTATCACTTTTGGAGCCATTGCGTTTTCCTAAAACATAAGATCTTGCCTGATTTTGTAATTGTTGTAGAGGACAATAAAAATGAAGAGCAGTTCAAAACGAGAAGTGTAATTTGGGGCATATTTTGTACTTGTAGAGGCAGACAAGACAATTAATTCTGTGAGCAAAATCTGGTTCACCTTAAGTGTCAGCAGAGTTGCTCCTTGTATTGAGGAATAAATTGTTCCTGACACACAAATAGACCTCTTCACTTGTGGTTTCATTCCCTTTCATTCCCCCGAGGTTCTTTTTACCTGTTGCAGCAACAATATGTTTATAAGGGTAGCTAACCACTGTCTCACACCTCTGCTAATGCAGAGTGTATTTCAGTGACACATTGATGAAATGTATAATTCTTCTTGTTCTAGGGTATGGATCCAATAACTCGTCAAGTAGGTCAACACATTGAAATGGAACCAGAGTGGGAAGCAGCATTTACACTACAGATGAAATTAACACTAGTTATTTCAATGATGCAGGACTGGTGTGCATTAGATGTAAGTTCCTTCTGAATTTTTTTCTGTGTGAAGAGGGATAAAACCCAAGTATTAATACATGTAGAAATTGACCTGAACACAAATTCACCATAAGGCAAGGACATCTTCTATGTGTAAATGCAAATCTGTATTTAAACACAAGTGTTGTTTGTAGTGACCAATTCGTAAGAACCTGACTAAGCCTTTTACAGATACTGCAGAGAGTTTTGTCACACATCTGAAGATTGTGATTATCACAACACTATCAAGTTATAATTTCCAAAGAGGAGGGAATGGAGGAGTAGGCCCTGGATCTACCAAATACTGCTTGATTATAAATCATGTTTCTGCTCCATAAGTGTTTCAGGATTTCAGAACTTGAGCATGCTGAAATATAGCTGTGGAATAAGTGATCCTGGAATACCTGAACATTCAGACAGGCTTTAATCTGTTACTGGTAGTTAATGTGCAGATTTTACTAGCCTAGCATGATCATTGCTCAGAAAGTTACCATAATGTCAGTTACAAAATAAACACAAAACACAAACAACATCCTAGTGGGTATTTTTCTAATCAGACATACCAGTACAAGTTTTGCAGTTTGTGCCCTCCTTAATTTGGCTCTTTTGTTGGTTTCCTTTTCTTAATTTTGCAGGACTGTTGTTAAAGGTAAAAATCTCAAACCCTTCAGGTTTTTACCCTTCAGGGTCTTTTTTATGTTGTCTGTATTATTTTTCAGAGCTGTGTTGTTTTTCATAGTCTCTGTAAACTGCAATCTTTCTTTTAGGAAAAAGTATTGATTGAAGCTTACAAGAAATGCCTGACTGTGTTGATGCAGTGTCATAGTGGGTTTACTGATGGAGAACAGCCTATTGTCCTCAGTATGTGTGGACATTCCGTTGAGACCATCAGATACTGCGTTTCTCAGGAAAAAGTTAGCATTCATCTCCCAGTTTCTCGTTTACTTGCAGGTATGAACAGTTGAAAAATATTTTAGAAAATGAAAAATGTTCTATGGATGTGATTTGTGTTTCTGTGTACATGGAGACAAAAACAAGCATTGTTTAAGGCTTGAATAGGATGAATTTTGGCCATTTTCTAGCTGTTTGATAGCTTCCAGGCCAGATTTTCTCAAGCATCAGAGAACTTGTTATCATTCAGGCTGAGGAGATTCATGCCTCTGGATTTGTATTTTATAGGCAGCTACTGCTGCTTTTGCCACTTGAGTGGTGCAAAAGAACTGTGACAAAATATGGACTGGTGGTTGGCTGCTTTGGAATATGTTTAGCTGTCAGAGTGAATAGACTAATCAACATTCTCTTAGAGAACAGATTATCAAACAGATGTGTCGTCAGAAAATTGAGCTGTGCCTTTCTCTTCGTATTGTGCCTGTCTTGTTCAGCAGTTGTGTTGAAAAAAGCTTTGTGAATTCTGGTTTACAGAATCAGAAAGAATGTGATAAAAATAAATTCACAAACAATGAAGTGAAGAAGTGAAAAAGGTAATTCTTACGTAAAGTGCCATGCAGCTCAATGTCAAATAGCTTTGAATATTTGAATCTTTGAGCAAAGTCCTTGTAACTTCAAAAGAAAGCAAGCCAGAAAACCTTCATGTGTTTTGTATGGGCCTTATTCTAGTTCCTGAGGTATTTTATAAACCCCCCAAGGACTGATAGAAAGGATGAGGTATCTGCTGTTGATTGTTTGTCCTGACAGACCAAGGACTCTCACTGTGGAGACATGACAGAGTTGAAAAAAAAGGCAAAAATCTCACTTGTACTGCAAGACTTACACAGATACAATGGGAAAAGTACAATTCTCTTAAAATATATTCTTTGTAACGTGTTTCTTCAGGAAATAGCTGTGTAGCTTCAAGGTGATAACTTTGCAGACCTGTAGCTGTGTCCAGAAAATGGTCTGAGAGTCAGTTGGATGACCTTTTTTGTACTATTTTAATTACACAAAATATTGCATGTAATATTCTGTGTGGTTTTTTCATATCTTTATGTAGGCTTGCATGTTTTGCTGAGTAAAACTGAAGTGGCATATAAGTTTCCAGAGCTGCTACCCCTGGTATGTAATTAAATGTTGTATATTCATTAAATATAATTCATACTGAACATTAAATTGGTCATGTAAGTGTAGGATATTATTAAATAAAACAAAGGGTCTTTACACTGTGAATTCTACTCAGAGAGAATATCTTTAGTACATAAAATTACCTTTTAAAAGATGAATATGTGGATATTCATGACTGGAGCATAGGCAGTCAGTATTGCTTCCTGAAGTAACTAAGACTCAGGTTGCATAACCTCCTTTTTGTGGCAGAAGCTGTTTTTAGGGGCCCCAGGCAGGATCTGATTCCTTCTCCTTGGGCTGGGTTCTAATTTTCTTCCCCAGCTGTTTCTTGCTTTCTGCCTTTTCTTATTGATATGCTATTTCTTTAAGGGGTAGTCAAAAAAGGTAAAATAAAAGAGGATAAAACCTAACTGGGAGAAGAAATCTCAGTGTCTTTGGAAAGAAGTAGTACTTAACCTTTGAATGAAAGAAATGAAATTACAGTGTTATTAAATTACTGGTGTTGTTGATGTTTTAAAATATGAAAGCTGCTGTCTTTAGGAATAAACTAAAAGCCTTGTGCAGTAGCTGTGTGAGCAAAGACAGAATGTAAGGGTGATTAACAACGACTTGAAATGATTGTGAATAGGCTCATCTAACTTTTTTGTTGGATTTGCTTGTCTTTTGTAGTGCCCAAATATTTTAATGATCACAAATATCATCCTCCTTCATTTCAATCCCATTTTCTTCTATTTTCTCTGTACACATGAAAATACTGCATTTTCTTACTGCAGAGTGAGCTGAGCCCACCCATGTTAATAGAACATCCTCTACGATGCCTAGTCCTGTGTGCCCAGGTGCATGCAGGGATGTGGAGAAGGAATGGCTTCTCTCTCGTTAATCAGGTAAGTGCACAGTAGCTGTACAATCACTCTGTCCTGATAACTCCCTCAGGATAATTTCACAGAACCACAGAGTCAATGAGGTTGAACAGGACCTCTGAGATTGTTGAGTCCAACCCTTGGCCAAACAGCACCCTGTGAACTAGACCACAGCACTAAGGGGGCATGTCCAGTCACTTTTTGAGCACCTCCCTGGACAGTCCATTTCAATTTTTAATAACCCTTTCCATGAAGAAATTCTTCCCAATGTCCAACCTGAACCTCCCCTGGCACAGCCTGAGGCTGTGTTCTCTTGTCCTGTGGCTGGTTGCCTGGAAGACCCTCAGTTTCTTGAAGTGAAGGGCCCACAACTGGAGACAGCACTAAAGGTGGTGATGCCCAGAAAGGGTGATCTGGAACAGAGACTAGAGAGAGACAAATAAACAAAATAGATATTTATTGAAAGGCCTTAAAAGGATACACCTTGGGCAGCACAAAAGCCTGGCCAGAGCTACACAGTTTGAATCTAAAATGGATCCCAGTCATGACTTTTTGAACTTTTATGAGTTTTGGTTCATCTGTATATTGGGGTTAATTGTCCAGTTGGAGCTTCAGGTCACAAAGTCTCAACCCCCTGGCTTGCCTCCTTCTCTTCACTGTTGTTTGTGCTTTTTGGGTAACGATTGTCCTTGATTCTGTAGCTGGGAATGGATTGTTTTGTCTAACTACCCTGTGAAGAGAACTTACTAACACCTAATATGAAGTTTCAGAGTTACATACCAAGCAGCAGAGAATCTGAAAAATATAAAAGCTAAAACCCAAGGCAT
>VZTB01000122.1:0-42084 GCA_013397245.1 Thryothorus ludovicianus | reverse complement strand
AAAACTGAAGTGGCATATAAGTTTCCAGAGCTGCTACCCCTGGTATGTAATTAAATGTTGTATATTCATTAAATATAATTCATACTGAACATTAAATTGGTCATGTAAGTGTAGGATATTATTAAATAAAACAAAGGGTCTTTACACTGTGAATTCTACTCAGAGAGAATATCTTTAGTACATAAAATTACCTTTTAAAAGATGAATATGTGGATATTCATGACTGGAGCATAGGCAGTCAGTATTGCTTCCTGAAGTAACTAAGACTCAGGTTGCATAACCTCCTTTTTGTGGCAGAAGCTGTTTTTAGGGGCCCCAGGCAGGATCTGATTCCTTCTCCTTGGGCTGGGTTCTAATTTTCTTCCCCAGCTGTTTCTTGCTTTCTGCCTTTTCTTATTGATATGCTATTTCTTTAAGGGGTAGTCAAAAAAGGTAAAATAAAAGAGGATAAAACCTAACTGGGAGAAGAAATCTCAGTGTCTTTGGAAAGAAGTAGTACTTAACCTTTGAATGAAAGAAATGAAATTACAGTGTTATTAAATTACTGGTGTTGTTGATGTTTTAAAATATGAAAGCTGCTGTCTTTAGGAATAAACTAAAAGCCTTGTGCAGTAGCTGTGTGAGCAAAGACAGAATGTAAGGGTGATTAACAACGACTTGAAATGATTGTGAATAGGCTCATCTAACTTTTTTGTTGGATTTGCTTGTCTTTTGTAGTGCCCAAATATTTTAATGATCACAAATATCATCCTCCTTCATTTCAATCCCATTTTCTTCTATTTTCTCTGTACACATGAAAATACTGCATTTTCTTACTGCAGAGTGAGCTGAGCCCACCCATGTTAATAGAACATCCTCTACGATGCCTAGTCCTGTGTGCCCAGGTGCATGCAGGGATGTGGAGAAGGAATGGCTTCTCTCTCGTTAATCAGGTAAGTGCACAGTAGCTGTACAATCACTCTGTCCTGATAACTCCCTCAGGATAATTTCACAGAACCACAGAGTCAATGAGGTTGAACAGGACCTCTGAGATTGTTGAGTCCAACCCTTGGCCAAACAGCACCCTGTGAACTAGACCACAGCACTAAGGGGGCATGTCCAGTCACTTTTTGAGCACCTCCCTGGACAGTCCATTTCAATTTTTAATAACCCTTTCCATGAAGAAATTCTTCCCAATGTCCAACCTGAACCTCCCCTGGCACAGCCTGAGGCTGTCTTCTCTTGTCCTGTGGCTGGTTGCCTGGAAGACCCTCAGTTTCTTGAAGTGAAGGGCCCACAACTGGAGACAGCACTAAAGGTGGTGATGCCCAGAAAGGGTGATCTGGAACAGAGACTAGAGAGAGACAAATAAACAAAATAGATATTTATTGAAAGGCCTTAAAAGGATACACCTTGGGCAGCACAAAAGCCTGGCCAGAGCTACACAGTTTGAATCTAAAATGGATCCCAGTCATGACTTTTTGAACTTTTATGAGTTTTGGTTCATCTGTATATTGGGGTTAATTGTCCAGTTGGAGCTTCAGGTCACAAAGTCTCAACCCCCTGGCTTGCCTCCTTCTCTTCACTGTTGTTTGTGCTTTTTGGGTAACGATTGTCCTTGATTCTGTAGCTGGGAATGGATTGTTTTGTCTAACTACCCTGTGAAGAGAACTTACTAACACCTAATACAAAGTTTCAGAGTTACATACCAAGCAGCAGAGAATCTGAAAAATATAAAAGCTAAAACCCAAACTCACCTGTGCTGAGTACAGAGGGATCTCTTGGTCTTTCAGACCTCAAAACCTTCTTTTCCTGTACTGATTTGAAATTTTACTAATGTCAGTCTTATAAAAGACAATGTGAGGGTTTTATCAGCACTGGCATAATTTGAGTATTTTTGCTTTTAAACTGGTCTTTGATATTTTTTTTTAGTCAGAAGTTGCTTTTTTGTTTCAGGAATGCTCCAGTAGCCACTGTACTTAGTGCTTGGTGTGTAGAGTTTGAGTTAATGTCATTCATGACTCCCAGCTTTTTTACTGTGTGCTCTGCTGCAGCAGTTGGAAGTGCAGAATTAGATCTGTGCATCTGTGGTAATGCATTCATCACCTCCACATAAAAGTGTCTCAGAAAAACATGCAGCATTATGTATTATGGCTATTTATATTTATAAGGTAATTGAAATCTGAAGACCCCACAGAAGCATTAGAAGCAGTGTAGAACTAAGTGTTTCTTGGCTTTCAGGTCTGATACTTCTGGGGACTTTAATTTCTAAATTTATGTTTTCACTGTTTGTATAAATTAGGTGTTTCAAGCATGACAGTTATAAAATGGGTGCTGTGGTGTCGGTACCACCCACCAGGGTGATTGTCTCAAGTGATTTTCTCAGCAAGACTTAGATTACAACAGGAATAGGATTTAATTCTGAGAGGTGTTAACTTGATTTATTTGCAAGAAGATTCCTTCAGTCCCATCAGTCCCTCATCTCCATTAGATAATTGCAGTGTATATTTACTAGGAGACTGAATTAAGCTGCTCAAATATATTATATTATGACACTTCTTGACTCTTGAAAGATCTTCATAAGGTGGTGTCCTTGTTGTCGTTGCAGCAAAAGGAGCTACAATTATAGCAGTGCCCATAGTGCTGTAGATGCACATCAAATACGGAATTTCAGCATAGCTTTTGATAGTGAAATAAGTCTCTATGTTAATTTCCCCTGGTTGTCAGGATCTTGAAGTTAAGAGTTTGGCTTAGTTGAGATAACGTAACTCCCACAGTCTAAAACCCCTTTCTCTGTCTATGGGGAGAGCTCATGTTCAGCCAGCTCCTTTTGGATATTTCCCAGATGATCAGAATAGGCATATATATGTGTGGATTATTATGCTAGAGAGGAAAGAGAAGGCATGACTTACTGTCTTAATGTAATTCTGGTGGAAATAGAATGTGTCTAGAGGAGACTTCAGCATGCTGAAGTTTGTTTCCAGGCCTAGGCGGAAACTTGTCAGCCTTAACAAGTTTTTTTTTCCTTGATTGTGGTAGAATCAAACTTTCCACCTTTCAGTGTCATGCACTGGTTGTGGTGTTGCTGCTGCCTGGCTCAGTCCTGTTGAGTTCCTTCCTGGGATGGTTTGGGTTAAGTATGGTTCTGTCACAATATTAACATTTTGCTGACACTGGCAATTCCTGAAAGATGGTATCTCAAATGATTAAAGAGCAATTCATGGAGCAAAGAAAAAACATTTCTCCAACTGCAAGGGCTTTCTCTCTGTGAATTTCAAACAGTTAATTGCTAAACAAATATATTAAAACATAAACTAAAGAGGTCAGAACGATTTTTGCTGCTAAGTTTATGCAATCCAGACATTGCATCCCTACAACCCAGCCAGCAATTAGGATTGTCTTGTGCTTTATAAAAAAGTTTTTTGCATACAGATATAATTGTATAATTTTTTTCAAATTACAGATTCATTTTTTGTTTATGAACACAGTATAGCAAAGTTTGTTTTTTACAGAAGTAAAATAATTTTAGATGAAATATTATCTTTATTAATGATTGTGATGTGGTTTTTGGGTATTTTTTTCAGATTTATTACTATCATAATGTGAAGTGCAGGAGGGAGATGTTTGACAAGGACATAGTAATGCTTCAGGTAACCATGTATACCAGCTTGCATTTTTTTTCAAGTACTTTCAGGATGTCTTTGTGTTTATTTATTTTTATTTTTGTCTTTGTTTTTATTTTTCCTCAGAACCTTTTTAAGGAAAAAAGGTCTATTTTTTTGTGGAAGGACTTAAATTTTCTTATTTTATCTACATTATTATGGAATAATTTTTAAAGGAAATAACTGCAATTGTAATTTTAACTTGTTTTTTAACTACAATTTGAAAAGTGCAGAATTTTCTGTTTAGTGTATATATGCCACATCTTCAAGAATGTAATATTTTAACTTATGGTTTTTGCAGTACTGGCAGTTGCATGAGTCTGCCTGTTGTCAGAAATGCATCCAGTGTATGTGTTAATTTTTTGGTTTTCTCCTTCAGAAGAGATTTTGAAAATATGGCAGTTTATTTAGCTCTATCACAGCTGCAATACTTCTACATTAAGAGCAATATAATCTAAAATTTGCAGCTTGGGGTGCATAGTTCACCTGGATAGCAAAATACTTTCTCAGGAAGTCTCTCAAATCTTAACTAGAGTTAGCAATACCCAACAGGATAAGCATGACTCAAGTTATTTCTGCTTTCAGACATAGTTCCCTGAGGCTTTATCTGCCACTGATTTTTAATGATCATTTTCATATGCCCATTTGGGTAGATATCCTGTAGCTTTCTTGGAAATGTATTCTGTTTTAAAGATGGTCCAATTAGCAATATTAAACTAACATCAAATACTAGTAATTGGCAAACTTAAATACCTTGTTTATTAAACAGAAAAAACTTCAGCCAGTAGTTTTCAGAAATGAAAATTTCAGAAAGTCAGTGTTTATTCTACATTGAAACTTAAGTGTTTTTCTTTCCAAGAAGGTTTTGGAAGCTTTTGCTTTACAATCTTCAGCCTTTCTTCAGAGGATTGGAATTTGTTGTTAAAATCTTCAGTGCTATATACTAAGTAATATTATGCCTGCTGGAGGATAAGCCAGCAGGATCAAAATTTTAGAGATAAAAACAACCAAACAGAAGTCTTTCACTGAAGTTTGTTTAGACTGCTTAAGATAGAAGTAACCCTGAATATTTTGCATGATGCCCTTAAAAGGGCATCAGAAATTCGTGATAAAGCATAGGATTCTGCTTGTCAAATGGGCTTACAGTTTTGTTTTTGGTGTCCCAAGAGAGTAAATTTAGATATTTAGGTCTTCATGTGTAGGATTGAAATAGGAATTAATTTTATAGAGAATATACAGTGAAAATCATATATAAATATACAAACATGCTATGATAATAACCAATCTGTTTTCTCTTTTTAATTTTTCTTTTCTTTAATAGACAGGTGTGTCTATGATGGATCCAAATCACTTCCTCATGATAATGCTGAGTCGCTTTGAACTTTATCAGATATTTAGTACTCCAGACTATGGCAAAAGATTTAGCACAGAAAACACTAACAAGGTATTTTATACACTACTGCAATAGAAAACCTTCAGTTTTGTTTTAAAAAGTGTATCAGATACTGTTGTACTAAGAGCTATTTCTTGATAAAAAAGCAAAACCTATCCTATTTTAATTTCATTTGGCGAGTTCGAAGTATGCATAAATATTTTTACCTGTCAAACTCGTAAATGTCAGAAAATGTTACATAATTTTTGCACCTGTGTTTCAGCATAGTTCACTTTGGGAGTTCTAAGGGTGAAAACATACAATGTTTTGAATCACTGAAGAAGTATTTTCATCATGTGGAATAGTTATTGAAAAATGTATTTTTTTTTAATTGTTTTACTCAGGATGTCGTTCAACAAAATAACACTCTTATAGAAGAGATGCTATACCTTATTATAATGATTGTTGGTAAGTTCAGAATATATTTAATTCATTTTTAAAATTTAGGCTCTTTAATAGTCTGAGTAATTTTTTATTGGTAGCTCAGGTTCAGTCCTGTTGTGAACTTCCTATAACTCTGACTTCTTTCCTAGGAGAAAGGCCTTAAAACTAGCTTAGATCAATGTAATGAATTTTTGAGCACTGGTGGGTAAACACTAGATTTCAGAAGGTACCTTATTTTCCAGCCTTTAATATAGGGAAAAAAAAAATTTAAAATCCCTCCCCAAAAAGTATATTTTATTTCTACAGGTGAAAGGTTCAGCCCTGGAATAGGACAGGTAAATGCAACAGATGAAATCAAGCGAGAGATCATCCATCAGCTGAGCATCAGGCCAATGGCTCACAGTGAATTGGTAAAGGCACTCCCTGAAGATGTAAGTAACTGGGTGTGGAGGGGGAGCCAACTTCCACTTTGTAAGGCTGATTGCTGAAAAATGTCCTTATGCATGTTCATGTCACTTAATGTGGAACGAGAGCAGCATGACTGTGCTCAGAGCAAGGTTGGCATGAGTACAGGTTAATGGTTCTCGTGGCAGGGGTAGGAAAGAGGCAAAGGAGGAAGAGGATATGAAAGAGGCAGGAATCTGAGAGCTTCTTCAGCTCCTTTTTATTTTCAATACTGTTTCTAATCAGGCCATCTGGCCAGCAGTCTCTGCAGGCTGCTTGTACACCCTGAATTAGATGTATGGAAGTGGGTTGTTAGAACTGTCCAGAAATATAAGCTGTTACATTTTAAAGCCTAACAATAAGTGAAAAGACATGGAACCAGGCACTGTATTATGACTTGTATAACATAAATACTTCATTTACATGAACAGAATCTTTTATCTGGATTCTAAGTACTTCTATTATAAGTAGGACAGCAAAGCTTGCTTTCCTTTCTCCTTTTAATATTTTTGAAGTAATCTTTTAAAAATTATTTCTGAAGATAGTCAAAATTCCAAAGTTAATGTTCTACTGTACTGGTAATAATTTTAATGATGAATTATGACGTATTTTCCTTTGTTCTAAATATTTCTGATGTAGCAATTTGAAAAGTCAAATTTTAAAATTATTTAAAAATAATTTGGCATGAAAGAGCAAATTCGATTTAAGCTGGAGTTGTAAATTATGTTGTCAGTCCTAAATACTTTTTCCCTGGCCTGATAAATGCTATGAATATGTATTAGAGGAAGGGGGTGGGAATATTAAAAGAGAATTTATCTATGAAGTATTGCATATTTTAGCTGATGTCTCATGCTGCTTTTTGTGGTTGTTTCAGCATTTTTCAGTAACTGGTCTTTTTAGCTTTCCAGTATTTATTTCAATTTAATGGAAACGAGAAATACTGGCTGTGTATTGTAAATATGTGCTGAGTAAGCTAAGGTAGTGTTCTTCTGCTACTGTTAGATCCGAGTTCATTATGACAGGGAAAAGCAGTACAAATGAAGCACTGAAACGGCATGACTTTTTCAGAGAACCTTTTGCAGAGATGGTATTCCTGAATGTATTTTCATGTTGTGTGGTTTGGTGTTCTCTTGAGTGCCAGTAAAATGACTTTGTACTGCATTCATTTTGCATGCTTACTCTAGTATTGTATGATACTCGAATGTGTTTGTTCCAAGGACTCCAGTAACACAGTTTTGCCTTTTCACTCCATGTAGGAGAACAGAGAGACAGGGATGGAAAGTGTGATTGAAGAAGTGGCATGTTTCAAGTACGTTTCCCTTTATTCTAATGATTCAACTTTAGAAATGGAACGTCTAAATTAGTGAAAATGAGAGAATGAAAGAAAGAGGGCTGAGTCATGATGATTTCCCATGGCTTTAATTGTGCAGAATTCTTAATACTGTTACTTAATTTTTAGAATGCCTGTTAGGCAGTGTTTAAGTGTTCTAGTTAACTATTTATTCTCAGATGTTAAGAACCAGTTGACATAAAGTGTTTTGTTTGCTTTGTTTTTTTATAGAAAACCTGGATTAACAGGCAGAGGGCTGTATGAATTAAAACCAGAATGTGCCAAGAACTTCAATCTGTATTTCTATCACTTTTCAAGGGCAGAGCAGTCAAAGGTAACTAGTAGTTTAACTTCTTAGGGTTTATTTTGTGCTTTTTTGTTTGTTTGCCTTTTTCCAAAGCTTGTTTCTGTGAAGTTTTACCAGCTGGATATTTGAGAATGTTAACAAAATTTGCCAAGTTTTTGCAGTGATTTCTGTGCCACTGCATCCTGTGCCCTATACAGAGCTATTGAAATCAGTGGGTATTCAAGAGTTTGTCTGTAATCTTATTTTACTGAAAGTATTTAAAACAATCTGTGTTTTCCCTTACCTTTATGGAAATTGCCATTTTAGCTCAAATTTGCCTTACAGTTTTATGCTAGGTAAAGAATCCAGGCTGGCTCAAGAGGAAAGATGAATTTTGAAGTTGCATGCCCTACTTTACAAGTAGGACCTAAGACAAACTGAAAGGACATGAAAGCTTTCATGTTTATTTAAGGCTGGGAAAAAACAGTAACAATGTAGTAAAGCATTCATGCTTTTTTTATTAGTTTTATATTGGTGCAGATTTTGAGTAATGCTGGCATTGTTCTTCTATTTCAGGCAGAGGAAGCACAGAGAAAGCTGAAAAGACAGAACAGGGAAGATACAGGTATTTATTTTTGAGAGGAGATGGGAGAAGATGGAATCACATATCAAGCAGTGTATTGCTCTGACATTTAGACTAACAGCCTGTTCCAGGGCTGGAGTAGAAGTTGGTTAGAAATGCAGGAATTTCCCTTAGGTCTCCCTGGCTATAGACAGGGATCTGATTTGTCATGGAACCAGCCGTGTTGAACGGTGCAGCCTGTGTTGGTAACACTGTTAATCGAGTTCTAGGATCATAGAAGTGTTTGAGTTGGAAGAAAGTTTAAAGGTCATCTGGTTCCAACCCCTGCCTTGAGATGAGCTGTTAAATCAGATGTTTTAAATGGGTGTTGCAAATTTTGGAGGAGTGTCAAACACACCGATTTCCCTTTCAGCACTTCCACCGCCAGCTCTCCCTCCCTTCTGCCCACTTTTTGCCAGCCTGGTGAATATCCTGCAGTCTGATGTCATGCTGTGCATTATGGGAACTGTACTGCAGTGGGCAGTGGAGCACAACGGCTATGCCTGGTCAGAGTCCATGCTGCAAAGGGTATGGGGTTTTTATTTAAAGTAATGCTTATGCTAATGGAGGAATGCTCATTTTGGCATGATTTCATAGATTCGGGTTGTTTGCTTGGTGTCTGAAATATCCAGAATACTGTGAATGAGAAATAAATGGTATTTCCTGATATGCNTATGCTAATGGAGGAATGCTCATTGGTGTCTGAAATACCCAGAATACTGTGGATGAGATTTCCTGATATGGAAAACTAGGGAAAGCCCTAAAAATAAAATGCAATTTTATTTTCAAAAGTGAATGGAAGACCCAGGAAAATTTCTAATGGGATGCATATGAGAGGCAAGAATTCTGCTGGAATCAGTGGCAGTAATGTTTGTTGTGATAGGGAGCCCATTCGTCTGAGTTGTTGCATATTAAGCAGACACTGTTTTTTTCTTGATGTTCCTTTGCTTATTTTCAGTTTAGGCTAAATCGCTTTAGGGAAAAAACATGAAAGTACAGAAAAGAATTTTCTAACTTGAAAATGTATCCACTTTGGAAAATTTAACTGAGCTGTTTGTTCCTTGCAATTTCTAATGATCTCTAGAAACCTGGAAGATTACTGTAGATTTTGGTGTCACAATCATCATTTTTTGGAGTGTGCAGAGATGAGTAATGAGCTGCCATCCAGGGGCTGTTTATATTAGGCAGGGTTGTTGGTTTAGGGTCCAGCTCCAAACTTTTTTAAAATATTGATGGATTTTTAAATAACATTTTGCAAAAACCCCACAGTTTTAAAACTGAATATTAATTTTTTTTGACATGCAGTCTTATTAATTGTATATTGCCTTTTACAGCTAAGTTTAAATTAACATAAGCAGTTCTCTGTAACACAAAAGCAGTTGAAAATGGAATGATATATTGGTATTACAAATCACAACAATGTAGTTATATTTAGGTAATGTAAGAATGCTAGGTTTTGGAGCAGCTTTGAATAAAATAAGTTGGTTGGTTTTTTTGGTTTTTTGTTGGTTTTTTTTTTTGACTGAACTAAAATATCTTCAGCCATTCTCAAACCCATGAATTTCATTGGGCACCTAGCACTTGCTCGGAAACTCGCTGTATTTCTCTGTGATGGTGCCATGCAGTTGTACTGCACCTTTCCCAAGTCAACCCCTTTTGTCTTGGAAGCACTTGCAGAGGTGGATCTGAGACATCTGCAAGAGATGACCCATATCTAGTGAGATCTTGTTAAATAGGTATGATAGACTGAGGAGAAATTAACTGTTGTTTACTAAAGCAAATTAAAAAAACCTTCAAGACTCTCATCAGGTTTTGACACTTTTTCTGTAGATACTTGATGTGTAGCATTCCAGTTCTGTTACAAATTTTCAGGTGATTTTTCTTTCCTTACATGTGTGTCAGTGTTGATTCCAGGCATCAGTAAACCTTAGTGTGTGGAGCATCCTGCCAGTTTGTATAGGGCTGCAAAATGGCTGGTGCAACGTTTGACAGCATTTGCCACCAAGAATGAAGTCTCTCAGCTTCCAAATGCCATTCAGACTATCATAGTGCTATGTAGGGTAATTGCATTTTTCAAATTCAAGGAGATTACAGCTCTTCACTGACCTAAAACTTAACGTTATTTTAAAATGTGTTTCTAGAGAAAATAAATTTAACTTAAAAATAAAAATGTTAATTTTTTGCTCACTAAACTTTGTGTATAAAAAGGACTTAAAGTCTGCTTTGTGCTTCTTCTGTCCAGAGACTTGCAATAGTAACATGCAGGGGGTAGGGAGAAAGATAAATACTCACTTCTCACTATCTAGTCAGGACAGCAAACAGAAAGAGACAAGTATTTTATGTGGTAAAGTTTCAAACAAATACTGTTGCTCCTGTGTAATAGAGCGTTGGAATTCTGCATATATATATATATATAGTATAATTCAAATATATTAATAATATATAATTGTATTATCTGATTTTCCTGTATCTTAACGAATGACTCAAAGTATATAACCAGATTATATGAATTATGTAAGAAAAGAACTAAAATTTGTACTTTTTACCTAGGTTTTGCATTTGATTGGAATGGCACTACAGGAAGAAAAACAACATCTGGAAAATCTCAGTGAGGAGAATGTTGTAACATTTACCTTCACTCAGAAAATATCAAGTATGCTTTTTTTTTAAAATGTATAGCAAATTTGAAATAACTGAAAATGCCAGGATCTCATATTTTATTCTTTTGAAATTGTATTTACCAGAAGAGTATATTTGTTTATCCATAAAATATTATCAAGTTGGCTTTAGATAAATGCATTCTACGTGTGTAGATTCTGTGATGGTACAATACTAAAGGCATTTTGTAGAGCAAAAATCCATCAGTTGAATAATTCCCTCTAGATCTGATTCTTAATATTTTTAAGTAATATCTTAATGAAGATTGCTGCACATAGTCAGATGCAATTGCAAAAATCATAGTTGAATTCTTAAATAGTCATTTAATCTTGGCTCTCCTTTGTATTGTTTGCTTAATGCCTCTAGTTTTGCTAATGCATGCAAATTCCATTTAAAGTAGTAGGAAATAAAATATTGGAGGTTCCCAAGATGAAAACAGCCAGAGAGCACACACAGTGCATTTCTTTTGTAAAGAAATACAGTCAGTGAGCAAAACTTTCCAGGATTTAGAAGTTATTCATGAAAAGGTTTGCAGTGGGGGAGAATTAAAAATTCCGTATTTGTTGCCTATTTGTTGAAGGAATTCTTTGGTTGCTGAACAAGCATTGGGCTTTCTTGTATTTAATGTTAGTGAGTGATTAATTTGCCAGTAATGGTATAATCAATTCTCATTGTTATTTTTCTCTCAGAACCAGGAGAGGCACCGAGTAACTCCCCCAGCATACTAGCTATGCTAGAAACACTACAAAATGCACCTCATCTGGAAGTGCACAAGGACATGATCAGATGGATATTGAAGGTAAATATATTTTATATTACCACTGAAAATCATAGAAATAAGATTTTTGAAACTTTCCTAATTACATTAGGATGATTTAGTTATTTCCTATGTGGATATGTTGTACCTAGTTTTGCCCTTCTGAATTCCAATATGGCACATTGTATATTCAGGGTTATAGTATATATGGTTATAGTCTCATGTCCCGAACAAATTAAAGACTTTTTTTTTTTGTCTTACAGACTTTTAATACTATAAAAAAGCTAAGAGAAAGCTCTTCTTCAAGTCCTGTGGCCGAGACAGAAGGAAATATTATGGAGGAGGTAATAGCAATCTGTAACAGCTGATCTAGAACAGGTCTGGATGATGACTAGCAAAGGACTATATTTCTAATTCTGGCTCTAAATCAAACATGGGAAACATCAGAGACTTCTGAAAATCTGTCTCAGAGTTTTATAGTTCAAACTCATGTTTTTGAAGACCTATTGGTAAAGTCTCTAAGCTGTTTTTCTTTGTTTCCTATATCGTAGTCTCCAGCTCTTGCTATTCTCCGTGGAATTGTCTGTAGTACAGTCACAGCATTAAATGTTTCTGCTGTTCCCATAATTTCAGACTCCATGGAGAGTTGCTAAAAGAAATGGTTATCTATATATTTTTACCATGCAGTTCATTCCAGATAAGCTCTGCTGATGGCTTGACATGACATTCTAGGTACTGCACACAGACCTTGGAGCGCTGCAGTGCTCCATTTAGGAATGCGGCTGCTGGGCAGGGAAAGCAGCACCATGAGAGAGACAAGACATGTCACTCTCTTACCCTTCTATCCTATGAATGCTTAAAGGGAAGAAAAATACAAAATAAAGGTTGAGGGGAAGAGGTTTCCCATCTAGATCCCTTCTGCCCGGCATTGAACACAAGCTAACAAAAAGAGGGCACAAAAGAACTCTTTGGTAGACTTTTCTTTTGTCTTTGATGAGATTTGCATTGTTTGGAGATTAGTACAAATTACACATGGCAGTAGCTAAAATAAATAATCTGTTGTAACAAGACTTTAAAAATGACTGAGTGAACAACACAATTTCAGAGTTCACGTGACAAAGACAAAGCAGAAAGGAAGCGAAAAGCTGAGATTGCCAGACTGCGCAGGGAGAAGATCATGGCCCAGATGTCTGAGATGCAACGGCACTTCATTAATGAAAACAAAGAGCTCTTTCAGCAAACTCTGGAGGAGCTGGACACTTCAACCTCCGGAGTCCATGAAAATAGGTAAAGGCATCTTGTTTAAATTTTTTCCCATTAATTTTTACATCTGATTATCCTATTGTTACCGCTTTCAAAAGCGCTTTTTTTTTTAATTTTGATGGAAAACTATTCATTAGTTTCAGAGACAAAAAAAACCAACAGTAAATAGAATGCTTCCCTCCCCCTCTCTGTCAGAATTGTGAGATAAATATAAACAGGTAAATAATTTTTTGTACAAAATCACCCAGTTAATTATTAATAATGCAGAAGAGATTATGCTGTTAAACATAGTAAATTGGAAATGGCTGATTATATGTCTGTTGAAGATCTGGAAGAAGATCTGCTGGAAATAGGAATTATGGAATGCTAATGATTTTGTGAGGAAGTTGAGAATGTTTTCAAAATTCATATCAGACACTTAAGGGATGGTGATGATGGAGGGCTACAGATTCAGTTTCTGTGTTAAACTGGATTGGATTATACTGTTGGGAGGGTATGAATTTTTTCTGGAAAATACATGCTACTTCTGGGCATGTAGAAATTGTTATATAAATGCCAAAGTTATTTTTTGTAAGAGAGTATTTATCATAAATTTAGGAAAATCACTAAACACACTTAAGTCATAATCTGAATTATAATATTTTTCAAATAATTTGCTTACTAATATTCTTTCAATATTCTAGCCCTGCAATTTCGGATGCAAAACTCACAGCCTTGGGTCCAGAGCAAACCAGAGTAGCTGAACCCAGACAGGTTGTAATGTGTATATTGTGCCAGGAGGAGCAAGAAGTTAAAGTGGACAGCAGGGCTATGGTCTTGGCAGCGTTTATTCAGAGATCAACCGTGTTGTCTAAAAATAGAAACAAAATTGCTCCAGATCCTGGTAAGTAACTGTTCATAGTTATTTTAAATATTAAAGAATGTTGGTGTTACTGTGACAACAGCATTTTTTCATCTGAGATAGTGACATAGCCTTCTTTTGTTAACTGTTTGTGAATAACTTCATTGTAATCAGTGGCAAAATTCCCATATTTTTGGTGAGGTAGAAATGTGTGTGCTGAATAATGTAAATCTCTTGAGAACATTGAGCTCATGCCATTCATTTGTGACAAATTATTTGTAACTGTTGAAAAAACCCTTAAAATCAAGTGTTTATTCTTAAACCATGCCTGTAACATCAGAGAGAGGAGGTGTTAATGTAGTGCTTTATAAGCACAAGATGTACATTTTCTTCCTCCCATTTGTATCACCTGAAATGCTTCTTAGTGATAATAAAAAAATCTTGGATTTAGGTACTTTGTGAAACAGATGAGTGAGCAAGGGCATTGTTGCAAATGTTTCTCTGGATTCTGTATGTGTAAACACACAGGAATCTTTGCACTGAATTGTTTTGCACTCTCACTCTAAAGAGTAATGTCCTTGAACTCATTGTTTGATGGTGCTGAACTACCCAAACTGCAGGGTGATCTTGGGGACGTGTACCACAACCCAACACCTCTGAAAGCTTGGTGTGAAGCCTTTAAGTACAGTACATACCCTCAAACCAAAGTGAAGTGATCCTTATAAATAATTTAAACAGTTTAGGTTGTTACAGATTAGTAATGGGTGTTATGCTTTGTCAAATGAACAACACTTTTGTGATAAATTTAAATAATGTAAATGTGGCAACATTAATCTACCATCGAGTCTTCTGATAAATGTTTATTTCAAAGTAGTTGTTTTCTTTTCTTTTAAATACAGAAAAGTATGACCCCTTGTTCATGCACCCTGATCTGTCGTGTGGAACACACACGGGTAGCTGTGGACATATCATGCATGCTCATTGTTGGCAAAGGTAAAAGGCTAGATTTAAGTTTTTAGTTCAAATATAATTATATGTTATTGGTTTGCCTAATGATCCTAATTTTAATGGCAAAATGCCTACCATGTAGTAAACTTGAATTTCAAGAAGTGATTAAAACAGTCTTTTATTGGAATAAAAGGAGTAGAAATCAAATACTGTAAACATACACAAAAGATTTTCATTTACTGTCATCTTGGTAAAGAAGAGTCCAAAGCCATACATGGCAGCTTTCATTCCCTTTCCTTGTTTATCCCAATGTATGATACTCTGTGGTGCACACATATCTGGAACTCAGATTTTTTGGGTTTTTTTTGCAGTTCACTCCTAGACATGATTTTGTTGCTTCTTCTGCTCTCTACTGAAATCTTAAATGACAGTGCATCCCTTGCACTCTTAATTCCTCCAACAGGTTTAATTTGAAGTAGAAACATCAGTGACCTAGCTCAAGTTTATCTTCAACAAAAACTCAATTTTATCCTTTGTTTCTTAGCATCTTAATAAAGCTTTTTGCAGTTATTTTTTATTCTTTGATATTTGAAAGCATATAAACATGCTTATTGTTGTGTGCTGCTAATGCCACATGACAAATTGATAGCATTCATGCCTCTGACTTCAGTAAGGCCCTTGCTTTGCTCCTTGGCATGGCTTCTGAAGTGCCTAATTTCAAATTCTGCCTTATGTATGAAGAGTGTTAGGAGCTCCCAGAGATTCTGTGGCTATTACCACGCTCAGGTTTCATTTGTGGTCTTTGATGTCACTGCTCACTGAAGATAGGTTTTTAATCTTCTTGTGTAGCTCGTGTACAGTCCTTTGTGGTTGCCATAATCTCCTGGAAATGCCCTTAGGTGCCTGTATTCAGATCATTTTGGGGTCATCACTGGGCATGCTTTAAACCACATCAGAGGCTTCTGGAATAGCAGTTACATTTAGCAAAGCAGGGAGTTCAGTTTCTTTTTCACAGAGCGTTCAGCCTCTGTGAGTTTCTTGGGCTGCTGTTGTTTTGATTGTGGCCTGTGATAGAAAACACCCAAGGATAAAGCTCATGGCATCTTCCTAAAATATTTATGTAAAAATGAGTTAGGTTTTCTGGTTTGGGTTTTTTATTGTCATCATTTGTTTGTTTGTTTTGTAGTTGTTNAGGGTAGATTTTGACAGCCAAAAGCACTAATGCTCTATCAGTCAGAGGGTAGAGGTTTTTCCTTCTGATAATTATCTGTATTTAAGGAGAGGCAAAATTATGTCTTCCTCAGTATTTTTTAATTCAAGTAGTAATAATTTGCCACTGATGTCTTGCTCCTTTCTAAAGGTATTTTGATGCAGTCCAAGCAAAAGAGCAACGAAGACAACAAAGATTACGAGTACACACAAGTTATGATGTAGAAAATGGTGAATTCCTTTGCCCACTTTGTGAATGCTTGAGCAACACTGTTATTCCTCTGCTTCCTCCACCAAGAGTTTTGTTTAACAGGTCAGTTTGGTTTGTAAATGTCCTCAATAAATGTAAAAAAACCAAGATGCCAAATCAGCTACACTCAGAAGATCTTCCTGAATGTTTGTTATCTTCTGTTCTTATAAACTCAAGTGGATTGTCCGTCTGCTTATTTTGCTTTTTGGTTTTTATTTTGTTATTGTTTATTAGGAAAGCATAGGACCTGCAGAAAAGAACTGAACTTGGAAAAATGCATGGACAGCAGAGAAAGAGCCCATTGAGAAACAGATAAATGATGCTGGAATGCCTATGAAATACTAATTCTGTCTGCAGATTGTTTTAACACTTTCTTGGGGCTTTTTTTTTTGACAGATTAGACTTTACAGGTCGACCAAACCTAACTCAGTGGATCAAAACAGTATCCCAGCAAGTAAAAGCCCTACAGTTACTTCGAAATGAAGACTCTGCAAGTAAGTCTGAAGAAATCTGTGTATTTGTATGTGAAAATATTAAAATATTCATGGTTCTGCCACAATGGAATCGAGAGATGATGGCTAAAGTGGCAAGAACAGCTTGGGATTTTGTTTTCTGGTGATGGAATTTCAGATTCTGCTTCTGCACCTTTATATAATGTAGAAATTATGTATAGGTGAATAATCAGTGATATATTACTTTTTGTTTGTACAGGCCATTCTGGTCATTCAGAAAAAATGGATGAGCTGCAATTACCTGAAGGATTTAGACCAGATTTCAAACTGAAGTACGTATTTACATATTAACAAATCATTAAAAATTCATCAAGAAATCATAACATGAAAATAGAACGTAAATTCTCTGCTTGAAGGTCTCAGTAATATATGAATTTTGCTCTAATTCAAAAAGTTTTATTATTATGATGGTGACAATGAAGTCCAGCCCAGAAGTCCTAAGTAATTCAGTATAATTTCAGAAGTGAATGTGAAGAAACATGCTGCAGTTATATAAATTTAAGCCTGAAGATTAAATTTTGTAGCTGGTTGAAGGATTCATCATTATAGCCAGCATTGCATGTAAAACATGAAGAAAGACAATGAAATTGAGAGAATGTTAATAGGTAATTCAAGTGTAAAGGTGTATTTGTATTTGGTTCTACACTCTCCTCACTTCAGGAGAAAGCAACAAAACTTGTTACATGGTACACACATTGGTCTGCCAGCTGCACATGAAATGCGAGACTCTTATCCCAGCTGATGACAGATTTAGCTTTCAGTCACATGTATTTCTTGAAATTTAGGCTAGATATTCTTAACACTTAAAATGAAATTGGTTCCAAACAGATAATCAAAAAATAATTTGAGATCTGTCACAAAAAAATGAGGTTACAGAATACCAGATCCAAAGAGGGATATTGGAATTGTCACTTAAATTTTAAAACCCCAGTTGTTCATCTGTGGGATGAATGCTTATCATTAGAGGCACTATGCTGACAGTGGAGGAAAGAATGAATTAGTAATATTGTTCTCTTTGTTTCAGGAATCCTTATTCTGAGAACATAAAAGAGATGCTGACAACTTTTGGTACGGCAACTTACAAAGTAGGCTTGAAGGTTCATCCAAATGAAGAAGACCCACGTGTACCTATAATGTGCTGGGGCAGCTGTGCTTATACAATACAGTCTATAGGTACTGATCTGTTCATTTGGCTCCTTTATGGGATATTTTCTGAATTTGGTTAAACTCACAACAATGAATTTTGGTTTTTTTTCCAGAACGAATTTTAGCTGATGAAGATAAGCCATTATTTGGTCATTTACCTTGTCGACAGGTAAGGACCATGTTGCAATTCCTCTCTGTACTGGTGGATTTGTTAGTGAGGAAGAGCTACATTTTAAGTTATGGTTATTGGATAGTTTTATTTGTTGGACCCTATTGTTTAGTTGATCTGTATCTGATTATGAAACTATTTTAAAATCACATCTAGCAAGACTGTTACGTTTTTTCCTATAAACACAAAATTTATTAAGGCTACAGTTTCTCATAGTAACAGTCAAAATAGGAATGCCAAAAGGAACTTGCATATGTGCATAAACATAAGTATCTGTCTTATACTTAGATAGTCAAACTGCCCCCATAAACTGCAGTTGAGAGGTCTGAAAAAAATGCTGTTAAGTCAGAAGGCCTTTTCATGTTGAGGAACTTCATTAACTGTGGCAGTGTCTCTTTTTCTTTGTTTTTACAGGACGACTGCCTTACATCACTAACGAGATTTGCAGCAGCTCACTGGACAGTTTCATCTCTTGCAGCAGTACAGGGTCACTTTTGTACTCTAATAGCATGTAAGTTTGCCACCTTTTGCTGGTTTTTTAGTGAAGATACACAGTGTTTCAGAATGACTGTTAGTATTAATTAGAAAATTATTTTATGTAGTGGTTTTAAGTAATAAAACCAAGAGCTGCTATTTCCTCCTACATGTGTTATGTCCAGAAAAAAAGCATTTCTTTTGGACTACAGCTCCAAGTGAAGCATGGATATTTTGCTGTGAAGGAGTTCTGTTGATTCTTCATTAGAGAAAGATACCTAGAGCAAAGGTGAAGGAAATGTGGTCCTTCACAAAAATAATCCACTGGAACTTTAAAGATTAAGAAATTAAGATTAATGTGGTGTAGAAAGGATATTTGCAGAAGTTTATAATATATCTGCAAACTTTTCTCTTTGAAAAGTAGGATCTCTGATAAGACAGGACTTACTAAGTAATGTCATATGTTAATTGAGAATTTTAATGAGAACAGCCAAAATGTTCTAAGCTTGGAGCATTAGTAGATACAGATGAAAAGTCTGAAGTTCAGCCTAATGAAGTAATTGCCCATGAGAGGACTGTTCTGAAAGGGTATTATAAAATGGGATAACTTTAATATCTCCAGTCAGCAGAGCAGAGAAACTTTTAAAATGCATTGATATACTGAAATTACGGGTGGATGGATACCAGCTACTTCAGCAAACAGTTGGCAGCTTTATGGGGAAAAATTTAATTGGCATCAGTTTGTAGCAGTAATGGTTGAGCTATTTTCTATGTGAAGCAGAAGAGAAAATGCTGCTGGCTGTTTGACTTTGCAGTGTATGGTATTCTGAGGGTTTTGGGTTTTTATAAAAACTTGAATCAATATTTCTTCAAAGCTCTCTTTCCTTCCAACTGACGGAAGCAACTGTACTGCTTTTATTTTTATGAAGGAAAAGTTCCTGCTGTTTTATTTTTTTCAGGCTAGGAATAATGAAAATTATGAGCCTTTGATCTGTCTGTATTCTGTAAACAATACATGAAGATGACTTATTGAGAATAAGTTTGGTTTTGGAAGTCCCTTGCTCTGGTCATGTTTTTGATACAGACATTTTTCACACTTTTGAGTTGAGTTCTGTAGCTATATGCTGACAAAAGGAAAAGCATTTGAAATCTGAGTCATGGTGAAATGTTTGCTAATAGAAATAGCTTCCAAATGTCACATGTCTTCAGCTCTCAATTTTTTTGGCTAGCAAGGCAGCAGTCTTCAACTGAAGTATTTTTCAGTTGTCATGATGAGATTATTTTTTAATGTAGTAGTGTTTTTAAACTTGTCAGCTAAATACTTATAGCTACATTGTAAAAATATACCCAGAGCTGCAACTTTATTACAAATCAGATTTTACTGCTTGGAGGAAAGTAAGCAGCTGTTCCTCGATTGTTACTTAAAATATCTTGTAACATTTTTCAAAACACTGGATTTGTGTTTGCTTTTAGATGAAGGTGCTTGGAATTCATTAAGTGTGTGAATTTCTGTTGTCAGCTGGATGCTTTGGTTAATACTTTGTGGTTACTGTAAATACTGCAGAGAGAGAGAGACCAACACCAAGCTCTACCGTAATTAGAGATAAAGTGATGAATTCAAGAGACTGCAGCAATGCATTTTTGAATCAGTAAGGCAAATGATTTATGTAAGGCATGTTCAGGCAGACTTGTGAAATTAAGCAAATTGCGGAAGTTTTATTTGAGCTGTCCAAGAGACAACAATCAGTGTTTCTGTTTAGTCACTATTGTTTGGGCTTATTTCTGTCAGAGCCTGAGATAGTGACTCATTTTGTCTCCTCCTGGAAACCCAGGCAATGAAAGAAAGTCACCATGGGAGTAGAAATGGCTGCCTGGATTTGTTTCGTTTTAATACAATAAAGTAGGCAAGAGTCTTTTCCAATAATATTGAACAACTCTTGAATTGACTCTGGCTGAAACAGGTACATTTGTATTTTTAGTTCTTTAAGCATGTAAATGAAGGAGATGGGTCTCATTTTTTTAACTGAAGTACACTAAAATGTTTTAATGTATTCATGTTCAATTAATATTTTTTTTTCTCTCCAAAATACTTAGCACTGGTGCCTAATGAAAAAAATGGGAATCTTCCTTGCATACTTGACATTGACATGTTTCATTTATTGGTAAGTATTTTGTCATATATATTAATAATGTTTTGATCCAGTAGGCACTATGCAAAAACTATTGAAAACTTTACTCTGGGTTAGGAGCCTTTCAGAATGTTCAGGTTTTTAGTATTTTTTCACTACTTAATATGTTTTGAAGACTTTATAAATTTAATAAAAGTATTCTTAATAAAAGTACTAAATAAAAGTATTGAAAGTATTCTTTTCTATAAATAAAAAAGGGGTACAATGAAACAGAGTACATATTCTTTGTCTGTTGAAAAACCCCAAAATACATGAAAACCAACTCCTCCCCCAACAAAATCACAAATGCAAAAAAACAAACTCACAACTCTCCTGATAGGTAATTGTTGTTCTCTTACATAATGTCTGTGTAATTAGCTTCAAAATTAGCTTTATGTAGTATGCTGCCTTCAAGGAGTGTAGTTACAGCATGAGCAGAGAAAAGGGGAAGATTCAGAAGAAAAAGGAATGTACCATCTTTCTTAATTTCTTTTACAGGTAAGCTTGGTGCTCTCTTTCCCTGCCATACATTGTCAGGATTTTTCAGGGGTTAGTCTTGGCACTGGAGATCTTCACCTGTTTCATCTTGTCACTATGGCACACATAGTACAAATTTTACTTACCTCATCAACAGGTAATGCCACTTTGTCTCAACTTTTATTGAAAAGATTCCTCCAGTCTTTACTTAGGAAAAAGCTGTGGTGCTGCTGGTAAATGTGTGCAGTTCACAGTTACAAAATAGAATTGTTGGTGCTGTCTTTGACCCCACAAAGAATCTGATAAATTGTACTCATCAAAGTTCAATTGTCTTTATTGCCCTATTCCAGGAGTATCTTGGCTTGAAATGAATCCTGGCTTTTCAGCTGCTGTAGCAGTACCTGGAAGTGTTTATTGCAGACTTGGCTTAGGCATTGTATGATGAATGAGTTGCAGTTAGCAAAGTAAGGAATCAGTGTATCTTCTGGCAAGAGGAGCTGGATAAGGCCTGGTTTGCCAAAAGCAAAGAACTGCAAGCAAGTGCAGGAAGAAACCCAACCAAATTGAACAACTAAACCAGCACCTCACTGGAGCTGACAATAGCACAAACTTACCCCAACATAAGATGTGCAGCAGAAAACTGCTGTCAAGTACATCATATTCTATCCCAGTGGAATACTTCATTTTGGGCATTTTTATCAGAGCTTGAAAAAATACATTCTTTTGTGTAAACATGTATATATGAAACAATTTGTCACTTATTTATTTCTTCTTCAGAAGAGAATGGCATGGACCAAGAAAACACTAACAGTGAAGAGGAAGTAGCTTTGCTTACACTATATAAATTTCTTTGCCAGTGTACAGGAAGGTAAAACCATGTTCTTTTGATAAAATTTTATGCTATTTTTCTCCCTCCTGAACTGAACATTGACTGAATTCTTGATACTAGTGCTGTCAAAGATGACACTTTTAACTTGGGAACTCTTACATCTTGTTTCTTATCCAGCACTTTTAGATTCACTTAAGTAACTACTCCTGTAAATTCATCTGTGATCAAGAAGATACCTGCTCATGAAGATTGTGCTTGGAAAGTTTTTTTTAGTCAATTTGCAGCATCTGGAATTGACAGTGTCTGAGTAGAGAAAACTTGTTAGGATGTGAATGGCTTTAAATGGAGAGAAAGTAGGTTTTATGTGAAATTAGGTGTTAGGAAGAAGTTGTTTTCTGTGAGGGTGGTGAGGCACTGGCACAGGTTGCCCAGAGAGGCTGTGGGTGCCCCATCCCTGGCAGTGTTCAAGGCCAGGCTGGATGGAGCTCTGAGCAGCCTGGGATAGTGGGAGATGTCCCTGCACATGGCAGGGGGATTGGAATGAGATGGTCTGTATGGGCCATTCCAACCCAAACCATTCAGTGGGCTGAAATGTTTATGCAGAATTCTCCTTAAATTACTGTCCCAGTTGGTTACATATTTATGACTCTCTGGTTTGTTGTTTTTCTTGGAGTTTACTTTGAAATAAACACTTTGCATAGTGATTGTTTCAGCTGAAGTTGGTAATTTAGTATGTAGTGTGGCTGTAGACTTACTAAATACAGCTCCCAAGCTGAAATAATTAAATATAAGCAAACTTTTTTTTCTTTTATTCTCTTAAGTGCCTTGAAAGAAATTTCCTCAGGCTGGCATCTATGGAGGAATCTCAAAGCTGGAATCATGCCTTTCCTGAGATGTTCTGCTTTGTTTTTTCACTACTTAAATGGAGTCCCAGCACCCTCAGAAATTCAAGGTATCTGCTCTGTATTAAATCAGTTTTCAAGATGTAAACATTAATGGTCAAAATAAATTACATTTAAACTCTCTTGTCTGAAGAAGCTGGTTGAATGGATGTGGGCTTGTGACCAGTGCAGCATCTTTTCAGCATAATGAAAAAGGCAAAAAAATTCATTTGTTTGTTTTTAAAATATGTTTTTAATATAGAGGTAAATGCCATTTTAGATTACTTAAAACAGAAATTGATTCCCTTCTGTTAATAAGGGAAATTTTGATTGTTTCAAAGCTCCTATGGATTGCTATTTTCAAATGAGACCTGCTTTTGCTTGCATTGATTTCATTCAATCAGCATCTGCTAATAATTAATATTAAGGCCAGGTAGGATGAGCTTTGAGCAGCCTTGTCTAGTGGGAGGTGTCCCTGCCCATGGCAGGGGAGTTGGAATGAGATTGTCTTTAAGGTGCCCTCCAATCCAAAACATTCTATGATATCTGTAAATTCTGTGTTATGTTACATCCCAGATAATGGATGTTGGTAACATTCATTGCTGTCCTCCACATGTGTGGGGATAGAATGTAAGTCTGGAGGTGGTCGTAATAAACATTTTAAATATGAAATTAGGAGAATGATACCTTTTTTGTTTTTCAGTAAATGGAGCAAACCAGTTTGAACACTTATGTAGCTATCTTTCCTTGCCAAACAACCTCACTTGCCTTTTTCAAGAAAACAGTGAGATTCTGAACACGTTAATAGAAAGGTAAGTTGTGTTTTTGTGCTTAGTTTTAATATAATAAAGAATTCTGCACAAGATAGTAGTGTAAGTATTCTCCTAGGAATACCTATGGGGGTGAATTGTAGATTTTGAAAAGTGTTATGAAAGAAGTGTTTTGAAAGAAGCAATTTTGGTTGTCGTGGTTTTTTAATAGATATACTGTGAATTTTTTGCTTATTTGTTTTCTTATCATGTATTGAAGTTAAAAGCCAATTTTTTTTTCTTGTAGTTGGTGCAGTAACAATGAAGTAAAAAGATACCTGGAAGGCAAGAGACATGCTATCAGGTAAACATGAAGAGATTTTAAGCAGAGACGGGGAAAATCTCTAATGTTGCAGCTTTCTCCAAATATTTTTTCTAATGGGTATTTATGATAGCATAATATATGTTCTGCTTTATTGAATAATAAAGATATTAGGGAAGAAGTGATCTTTTTAAAAGTTTGTAAGAAAAAGAAATATTGCTTAAATGAGTAGACTTTAAAGGCAAAGTTTAATATTGGGTTTTTATTTAGACTGATGTGCAGGAATTAGAAGTCATGAAATTTCATCTCATGTTTCCTATTACTTTGTACCTTCTGATGCAAAAAATATGATGTTGATAAAAGATATGTAAAACCTTTCTTTAAAAATACCAGGCATTGAAGGGCTTTTTAAATTGTCTTTTTAAAGAATTCAATTCCTTCAGTAAAGCCAACACCGAGTCAGTTGCTGAAAAGAAAATGAGCTTTTCATACATTTGTTCTTGCTGCACAATTACTCTGAATTCAGAATGCATTTAATACTTAGTGGGTGTAGAAAAGCATTTAGGGTGTTGTTCTTTCTGAAGGCTGGGTAAAAATAGTGGTTAACAATTATCCCAATAATTAGAAATGAATGTGAAGTTCACAGGGCTGTCATTAAAAACATAACTCTGCTTTTTAATCTCCTGTGCTAAATACATAAGTCAGTCTTTTAACATTGTGTATACAATAAGGCTGTGATAAAAATAAAAATTAATCGTTTCATCTGTGAAACACCAGACCATTAACAGAATTTCTTACACAGTAAGAGTATTCTGGTTGTGTAATTCATTTCTTGCCACATGTGATTGTTGGGATCTTTTCCATGTGTTCCTTTTGATGATTCTTATCTGCTCTTCCCAATCTTATGTCTAACTTGACAGTGATGATTTCTTTTTCCTCTCAGCATGTTCTTGCACCCTGCTTTTGTTACAAACTTCTATATGCATTTCACAATCTAATTTGTATTCTTCCTAGAATTGAAGATTATTAGAATTTTGTGTATAGTATCTGTTACTTTTAAATATATTTCAAATATATAAGTATTCAGTATTAAATAGGTCATTTTCATGGCAAGCATATTTTATTCTCTTCCGGATACAAGTTCCCTAAGCTTGAAAGTCAGACTATTTTTCATTCAATATTTGTTACAAAAAGAAAATACAAACGAACTTATGCAGGAGATAAAAAAATATTTCTTTATATCTGTAGCGACCTCATAATTAGATTTGCTGAAAGTATACAAATGACTTGTATTTTCCACCTCTGCATTTTCTCAAATTCATAAAAAATAACACTGAGAAAAGTGGTTTATTTGAGAGATGGTGTGTGTTTGTCTTTTTATGTGCTACCATTTTATTCGAAGAATGGCAGAAAAGAGGGAAACTTGAAGAAATTAATTACTCACAGATGCTGTTTAGATGAGTCAGGAAAACATGAATGAGTTTGAAGTCGCCTGTGTATTATTCATTGAAATATGAGTGCTGATTTGCTTGTTTTATTCTAGCTATGCAAGAGAATCCAACAAGCTAATAGACCTTCCAGATGACTACAGCTGCCTCATTAACCAAGCATCCAGTTTCTCGTAAGTTGTGTGCAATTACAGTGAGCACCCCAAGGTCTGCTCCTCCTTTCCATCAGCTGGGAAACCTTTAACCTGAAAGTCTCAGAAAGTTGTGTATGGAATCATAAAGGGCACATAGCATTTATCAGCCAAACTGCCCTGTGTTTCATTGAAGCAGTGGAATAGAAATTTCAGCTGTTAACTTTATAGATGTTCCAAAGTGCTTCTGAGTCTTTTTACTGTCTAGAGTTTACACATACAGTGGGTTTCTTTTTCTCTTTTTTTTTTTTTTTTTTTTTTTTTTTTTTCTGACAAAAGGTGTCCGAAATCAGGTGGAGACAAAAGCAGAGCCCCAACATTGTGCCTTGTGTGTGGGACCATGCTGTGTTCTCAGAGTTACTGCTGCCAGACTGAACTTGAAGGGGAAGATGTTGGAGCCTGTACTGCACATACGTACACCTGTGGTTCTGGAGTGGGCATCTTCCTTAGGTAAGGAGCTGAGCACCTCTCACTGCTGGGTTTGATGGTGTGTGTTGTCATTAAATCAATAGTTGTGTACATGTGACTGCAGGGGTGGTTTGTAAAGGGAGTGTTTTGTTAACAACAGGGTTGCCTAAAAACTGAAGTGCATTCCTCTTCCTATGCTTTGGTGTAGGGTTCAGAGGTTGATTCTTTTAAGATAAAATTTCAAAGCAAGTTCAAATTTCATTTTCAAGGGAATTTGTTTTGCCTGTGCATTTATTTCTACTCAGGTAATATAAAATGATGAAAGTAAGTACTTTGATTTTGTTGCTGCTGTTGCTAGTGAAAACATAAAAATTTGTTTTAGTTGTCTTCCTGCATACAGGGAAGGGTTGAATAATGTCTATTTTCACTTTGGCAAAGATTAGTGAGAAGCAAAATTGGTTTATTTTCTTGTGGTTCTGTTGAGTATTTTACACAGACTGCAAATAATGAGACATGAAACAACATTGTTTTTGACTGCTGCTGAGGAACTGTAACAGGAAGAGAATGAGGGATGTAGTTTTAAAAAAATGTGCCTTTAAAAATCTGTACGTGCAGATTATACAGAATGAAAGTAGGTAAGAACTGGAAAAGCAGTGTCTATGAAAGTGTAAGAAACTATTCACCTAAAAACCAATACCTAAAAATCTTCTCTGTTTCTCTCCAGAGTACGAGAATGTCAGGTGCTATTTTTAGCTGGGAAAACGAAGGGCTGCTTTTATCCTCCTCCTTACCTTGATGACTATGGAGAAACAGACCAGGGACTCAGGTAAATATTTTAAAACTACATCTTTTAAAGATAGGAATTATAGAACTGTCTATAATTAGGAAAAATAACTTATTATGTTATCTTTTTATTTTAGTTATATAGGTAACATTATATTTTGACATTGCTGCTGCATCTAGTATCTTCAGATTTTTTAATGTTAATATATGGGTTTAGGTAAAAAAATATTTCATGAAAGATCTCCCCCAGGTTAAAAAAAGTTGTCTTGATGAAAACTGCTAAAAGTTAAATCTTTCTAACATCTGTGAAATTGACTAGAAACTGAGGCTGAAAATTTTATTTGTATCTAGTACATTTGTTTTTTATAACCTGTATTAATTTAATACCAAGTGGAAATACTACAATATTATATAATTTAATTTGGTAGTTCTTTGTATTAACTTCTATCTCTGCTTCCTATGAGAGGATAATTTAGGGACTTGGTATTGTTAATGCATACTATTTCTAAAACTTGCCAAAACCAGAGAATATGAAGTGGTTCAGCCTGGAAAGGTTGCTAAAAACCTGCGTGTGGAGTTCCGTGGGCTGGATTTGAAGTTCCCAGAGGCTGGAGGGAAATGTTGAGCCATAAGGAAGGGGCACCAGACAAGGTAGCACTGCAGGTTACTCATCCAAATACCTATTGATTTGCTCTGATAACAGGACAATGTTAAAGGGTTATCTAAATATTGTAGTATTTTATGGGGTTATCTAATACTTAGTATGTCACACCTGAGTGTTTGTGCTTAGTTGCAGTGTTTTATCATTCCTGATAAGTGTTATCTCCTTTTCAGACGTGGGAATCCCTTACATCTGTGCAAAGAGCGATTCAAAAAGATTCAAAAACTCTGGCAGCAGCACAGTATTACAGAGGAAATTGGACATGCACAAGAAGCAAATCAAACACTAGTTGGCATTGATTGGCAGCATTTATAATGATTATCTGCTGAAGACTGGAACTTTATTAAAGATTTTTGTAATTCAGTAAGCTTTTCAAAGGAGGGATGAGGAAAAAAGTCTAAGGAAAAAGCACCCAACAAACTCAGTCCTGTTATTTAATCTTTGTTTTACAGTGTATTTCATAAAGATACCAGTTAACACTAATCAAGTAAACTTCTTTCTATGTAAGCAAGTTTTATTAGTCCTATAATTTGCACTGTGCTTCCTTCACAGAAAAGTCTTGGGTTATAAACCTGGACAAATGAACTTACGTTTCTGATAAAAAAAAAAAAGAATGACTCTTTTTGGAAGTCTGACTATGATTTTTCATATGAACTGAAGAGAAAAAGACTGCTGAAACAGAAACTAGATAGAGCACAATTCTGGATTGTGTTTTGCCCCTTGCTAGTAATCTGAGCCGGTTTATTTATTTCTCTGCATTTAATACTTTAATGCTGTGTGTACATGCAATGGAATGAAGTAAGGAAGCGAATAATGTAGCAAATGGATGTTTCTGTCTGCATCAGTAGATAATTTACCCTTTCACTTGGTGTATCTGAAAAGGACTTTTGTCATTTGTACTCTTGCAGCTTTCTTGCTTCCAGTTGTTTTTTAACAAAGAAAAAATAACACTAGCTTTACAAGTAAAATAATTTAATTTAAAGCTTTTTCCAGAGCATTGCACTCCTTAGAATTATGTAGTTTTTAATTTGAATTTAGCTGAGAAACCCTTTCACTTTCAATTACATGATTGGTTATTGGTATTCAAGGATTGACATTGTGCTTTAGAAGTTAAGATAACAGTAATATGTAAAAGTCACAAAAGCTAATTTTATGTTAATTTTCAGAAGCACAGAAGATACTTTCTTCATTTTTATTAACAGTCAACTTTTAAGGTGCAAATCCCATCTTCTTTTTGATGCAGATAAGCTGAGTGGTTTCCTCTTGCTTTGAAGGGCCACAATCACACTGCCCACATTTTTTTTTCTCCTGTTGTCCCATCAAGTATATTTACTTTTTGAGTTGATTTAAAGCTTTGTAAAGATGTTTGCATATAGTATATTTTATAAATATATTCTATAACTGCGCAGATTTGCACTTGATATGAGGGTGCCTGAAGGCAGTGAATTTTCTAGTTGTATGTAATTAGACCTCCAAGGTGTCTCTAAAAGTCACATTATGCTTACTGATTTAAAATAAAATCCATTACCTTTCCCTCTTCTATCTTCTGACAAATTAGTAAAATCTTAATTTACACAGTTCTGTTTCCTTAATAGTCTGTGGTTCTTTTAGTTAAGTCTTAATTTCTGACTGTGTCTCAGCCCAGATAAACAATTCCCTTCACTGTCCACCAGGACTTCAGTTACACTTGGTCTGACTGAATTGCTCCTATTTTTACAGATTTAATGCTTCAGATAAATTTTGTAAATTCATGGTGTACAGGACAATTTTTCAAACATTCAATAATAGTATTGAGTGAAGATGTGAAGTATCAAATAAAGAAACGAGGCCGATGCAGATTTCCTTTTCTTAACATCATTACAGACCACTTTTGTCTCTCTCACCTGTCTTGGATTGGATCATTTATATATTGCTGTCACTTTTTACGAAGAGACATGGAGAAGTTGCAGGGGAGAATGACATTTAATGCTTTATCTTTGCCCTTCCTTACTTAAAGGTGGTTGACATACCAACAATTTTCTGTGCATGGTACTTAGAAATCCCACTTTTTTGGTGATGTTACTATTCCTTTGCTTTTTAAGCTATGTGCCACGGTTTCAAATAATGTGTAACTACATTGAAAACTCTTTTCCTGTAATGATAATATTAAAAAGATAATCAATGATGCTGACAGATTTCTCTGTGCAAACCAAAATACTGACAGCAAGAAGGATTTTTTGTTTTTCCTCTGGGATCAGAATAGGATGCTGCAACCACAAATAGTTGCTAAGTACACAATTTATCCTTTTTTTTTGCAATTTGGTCATTCTTTACTCAAGACTTCTGTTTTCTGATTTGTTTTGCATGTGTTTATATTAATGTAGAAATATTTATATATAAAATCATTTCAGCATCAGGGAAATAATATCTGTAATAAATTGGCTATAACTTTAATATTTATGGATTATGTGTACAGTCTAGAATATATTATGTGGGGGGGGAGGAATAAAAAGCCAAGAAAACTCATCAAAAGTCACAAATACAAAACAGTCATAACAAAATACAAAACAAAGCTGAAAGCATCCAGTGTGAGCTTTTCATGTCAACATTCAGTAAGTACTTTTTAAATGTTGTTTTTAGAATTTTGCTGAGCTTGTTCCTTCAAGTGTGCCCCTTGTTAATCACAAGCTGACAGAAATACCTGGATGTGCAACATCTGCAATTCCCTGGCTATAAGTGTAAGATGATTATATTATTAGTGTCACTTGCTTCAGTCAGCTAAACCTTTCTTGACCTCTACCAAAAAGTCTAATCGTCTTTTTAAAGGATTGTAAGTTATATTTTATAAAGGGATGAGGGTTGAGGTTCACATCAGTAATGTTATTTACTCTGTTCATACTAGAAGATAACAGTTTTTACTCCCCCCAGTCTGCTGCAGGAGGCTCATTTTTACTCTGCTGGAAGTCTTTAACCAAGATAACAAGCTCCTGATGCCTTCTGACTTGTGCCAAGAGCCAGTGCTCGACAGCTCCTCTAACCACTTCATGTCATGCTGCAGGGAATTTGGCTGAGGTGAAGTACTCATGGATTCTCAAGGCTATTTCCATTTTCACTCTCCTCTGGTTCTCTACAGCTTCCTTCCATTCCTTTCAAACTAGTCTTCAGTGCTGATCACTATGCGAGTACATTTCATTTACATCACACTTTATTAGCACTGGGAACAACCTGGCCTTGAGGAGCTCAGTGTGTTCCTGCACTATACAGTTCACTCCTTTTCCTGGGATAGTGGGCATGGAGTGTGCACAGACCCTTTTCTATCCTTTCCCTTTCAACATGAACCCCTGCCAGCTCTCATGTTCGAGCTCTGGCATCTCATTTTTTAAGTGCATTTTATTTTTTATTTTATGTTAAATGGCAGTGTTCTGTTTAGAAGCTTTGCCATGAAAATTTTCTCTGTGGCCTGAATGTGTAGAGGAGAAACTGGATGCTCAACCCACCTTCAGCATTAAATCCCAGCTCTTTTCCTTTCTGGAGGATTAAATTCTACGAGGGGAGTTGCATCTCAAATCTCCTCACAGTATTGAAGTCATGTCATGATCAACTGAGTTTTCAATCAGCCTCCCTTTTGTCCTGGAGTCTCCTCTGCTCCTTTGCCTCCAGTAGGAAGTGGTGACCCTCTGTTTCCATTCTGCTGTTGAGATTATTGATTATAGGACTAGAGTCAAATATGACGGTATTAAACAATTTGAGCTTGGACATCAGCCCCTGGGGAATTCCACTTGTAACTGGTTTCCTTCCAACTGTTCATTGCCAACCTCTGAGCCTGAAAATCCAGCCAAGATTCTGTCCACCTTGCTAGTTTACATCTCCCCAAATTGGTTATGAGGATGTCTGAAATCATATTGAAAGTTCTTGTGAAGTAAGTCATCTGCTGTACAGAGCAAAATACATAAAAACAGACACCTCTGGTAATAGCAAGAGATATTGGGCTCATCTTTATGGGGTTCTATGGCTCTTGGGGGCTGAGTATTTTTGTATTGAAATCAGCTTAGTTTTTGTTGAGCCTGTCCTGCATCACCATGGGAATGGAATGGTGCTTTTCATATCTTTACTGGCTTTAAAGGAACTTTCATAGCATGGTACCTCCTTCTCTGCCATTAGCTGTTCAGTTCCTCTTGTCCCAGAGTTCTTGATGCTGTGTGGGGGAGGTTGCAGACCTCATGGGAACATCACTGGATTCAGTTAATATCCAGACTTGCCTTCTGCAGGACTGCTTCCAGGTGCTGAAGGAGTGGTGCAAGCCAGGGAACCAGCCAGCCACCCCTCTGCACAGCCAGCAGGTTGCAGTTTGACTCTGCTTCCTCTGGGTAGCTGGCTCATGCTGGATGGAATGGCTTCTCCGGCTCCTCAGGGACAGGCACGCAGGAAGGTTGCTTAGCAGCGATGGGAAGTCTTACAGGCAAGTTGTCTTTAGGGAAATCTCTCTCTTACCATGAATTCTTGTTTTTTTTTTTTCCCTCTTGAGATTCAAGTATTGAGGAATTAGAGTAGAGTTGGTGTTTCTTTTTGGGCTGTGTTCATGCGAATGCGGGAATAATCATTCGGGAAGAACTTTGTGAGCAAGTATTGCTGAAACAGAAGCTGTCCATCTGCTGGTGACTGATGGAAGCCATGTGGATGCATGGATAGCACACTGTCATCTCCAGTGGATAACTGGAGTAATCCAGTTGCTGATAACTTCAAGATATGGGTGAGCTTTGCCCTGTGGGACTGTCATTTGTTGGTTTGGAGCACTGGCAATGACTGATGGACAGGCATCACTGTAAGCCTGGGATAACCATGGAGAGTTGCCTCCTTGGCTGTTGGGACTGCAGGAAGAGTACACATGGCCAGGAGGAGCTGGAACCCCCCTGCCTCTCCTTGCTGCCAGCCAACAGTGCCCATGGAAGCTGGGAATTCTCTTCTGGAAGTTGGAGCTATGGGTCAGGGACAGGGAAGAACTTGGGAATCCCAGCCTTTGCTGAGGCTCTCCCTCTGTCAATGCTTTCCCTCAGGCCAGGTTCTGGACATTCATCCATTGGAAAACTCTCAGAGACCTGACTAAAGATACCACAGAGCTGTACTTTTCAGGCAGTTAAGCAGCTCTTTGCAGTAAGGGGAAGAAGGGATTTCATTTTCCACTTTATTCCAAGGCTAAGGGTCAGGAGAAATAGTAATTCCTGGTTCTGTTC
Organism: Thryothorus ludovicianus; assembly: GCA_013397245.1. Taxonomy (NCBI): domain Eukaryota; kingdom Metazoa; phylum Chordata; class Aves; order Passeriformes; family Certhiidae; genus Thryothorus; species Thryothorus ludovicianus. Next base: position 9,591 of record VZTB01000122.1, on the reverse strand, counting down.
TGGGAGAATCAGCGCGCTCTGGCTAATTCAGCTGTGACTTTCATTCAACAGCATTGAGCTAGTTTTGTTGATAATACTATTTGTCAGCTTGTAGTGGTCAATGTGTATTAGTTAAATGTGTTACAGGCTGATAGAGGAATATAAGCTGCAGTCAAATAGTTCAGGTTTTTACAAAGTAGAGCTCTGTGATTGCCACACCTTGGGCATGCCGTGTAGCCCTCTGATCATGTCAGGAGTGTTTTGATGCTGCTCAGTGCCCCTTATCACCAGCTGGCCCTGAGAAGTAGCTGAGTATTTAGGATGTATTTATTTATGAAAGCTCACTACTAAAACACCCTCTCACTTCAGCTTGAGACACTACAGAGGGGCAAGGTGATTTCATCCCACTGAAGTTCACTGTGGCCTCCCACACCCACCCATACATTCCTCCGTGTGTGTGTGTGTCCAAGCGGTCTGGCCAGGACTGGGTGCTACAGAGGACAGGAGCAATGGCTTTTGGAAATGTCTTTTATATCCTTTGGGATTTGGTAGGACCTGTGGGGCTGTGTTTTGCCCCAGTATCCTGCTTCACCCATCCTGAATCTCAAGAAAGGCTGCCTGTTGTCTTTTCCTGTTTCGGGTGCCTTGGCCGGTGCATAACAACGTGAAGGCGAACAGCACACACCCCACGCTCCCCCTCGGTGCCAAAGCTCAGGTCTGCTGCTGAGGAGGCAACTGTACCACGGCCACTTGGAGCTCAGGCTTCCTGGGCTGGGTGGAAACAACACATTTCTCAGCATCTTCCCACTTTATTGCTGTCAGTCACATCCCTTGTTATCCATACATGCTGCTCTTTAAAGGCTTGCTCAGTTATTTCTTCTGCTGTTTCATACATGTACGTTTTTATTCAGACTTCATTTGTGGCAGGTTTAACATTTCTTCTACAAATCTTTGTTCCACAGATAAAAACTGCTTTGCATATTTTTATCTTGAATCTTTTGCATATTCATCCTCTTTTTTTTTTTTTCTGCTCTTCTGCCACCTTTCTCCCTCTCCTGGCATGCAAACATTAGATGCCCAAATCTTACATCTTTGATGGAGAGATTTGTCAAACACTCCTCTCTTGGAGGAAAAAAGAAGAGGGAGAGTATGAGTAGTTTCGCAGTGCGCCAGGTGTAGGAGCTACAAAATGGCAAGTACTGATCTTCGTCTCCATGACAGCAATGATTAAATGTTACTTTTTCATCAGTTTGTGAATATATATTTTCACAGTCTCTTTTCAGACAGCGTGAGCTCGGAGGTGGTAAGTTTTCCAGCTTGTCCTTTGCGTGGGATCCTGGAAGGAAAGCCAGACTGGGTAGAGAGCCCCGGGCAGGGTGGGACAGCTGAGCTCAGGTTAGGAATGTGTTTGTGCAGACCACTGCGGAATATTTAGTGACTTATAAAAACCTAAGTGTTGATTTGAAATCAACCGTGTATTTGAGGAACAACGTGTGAAACGTATTTCTGTACTTGCAGTCCTCTTAAGTGTGGAGGTTGGTAAAGTGTGTTAATGAGTTGGGGAGAAGATTATATAAAAAAAATGAGGGCGAGGGGATCAGCAAAGTGTTCACTGATGTAATTCACTGGTGTCCTCTAACTGGAGATGCCTGCATTAGAAAGGTGCTGTTTGCTCCCCGTAAAGACAGCTCCAAGAAGCCTGTATTTTCTTGCAGTGATTGTATCAGAGTCTTGGAATGAACGTGCAATTTAGCACAAAATACACTAGAAGAAGAAAAAAATCTGCAGTAATTGCTAAGCATGTACTTAATGCTGTTGAACTAGTCAGGCATCTCATTTGTGTATAATAATTCCTTCCAGATCAGGTTTTGGTAATTCAGAGTGCTCTAATAGCTGAAGGCTTGGAGCATGGCATGAACTCTGAAACAAAGAACTTTGTGGTTGTTTTGGTTTTTTTTCTGTGTACTATTTTGTAATGCAGGCTTTAAGCTCCACTGTCAGCTTGAACAGTATAGAGCTAAAAACAAGAAATTTTGGGGGGTATTTTCCTAATGGAGTGGTGAATGCTCTACACTAGCAACCTGTGTGCCACTTGGAGCGTGCAGAAGCACAGAGTGTTCAGCTGGGAGGCTGGGGGTAACTGCTTCTAATGCCAACACGTGTGAGACAAACATTTCTGTGTGGGCAGCATTTCAAATGGTTGGGCAGACGTGGAGGAGCAGTTATCCAGGCATTGGATGGTGTCACATCCATTTAGGACAGCAAACCCAAGACCACAGGTGCTTGCTTCAGTGCCCTGGGGCAGAGTGGGTGCTCAGGGTGGGCTGCCCTGCTGCAGGCATGGTGCTGAGGGGCACGTGCTTTCCAGGGCTGCAGCACCAGTGGTTGTGGGTTGAATCCTGCCCTCAGATTCATAAGCCTTCACCAGGGACAGAGACCTGGACCTGGCTGTGAAGTATTTGAGGAGAGTGTGTGGCACTGGGAGTATCTACCTGTGTAAGTAGCACTCCTGGTTGAGTGCCACCTTGCAAAGAGGGAAAGGAGAGAAAGTTGTTTTCTCCCACTAGAGTCAGGGATGTGGTGTGATACTAATAATTTGAAATCTAGACATACCACTGCAAGTTTTTCCCTGAATAAAATGCTTTCTGAAATGCATTTGATCCATTTTTAATATTATCTACTCTCAAAAATAATTTAGAATACTCTAAAATAATTAAAAAAAAAAAAGAATTTAGAGAACTAGAGAATAAATTTGAATTTTAAGTTCTAATTACATTTAACATTCTGGGGTGAAAACAAGAGAAGCTGTCAGAATTTACTTAAAATATGCCAACAGCAACAGTACAGAATCAATTTTACTTACGATCTTGATTAATTTATGTAATTAATGAAAGATTCATTCATACGAAGTTGTTAATTCATTTTGACCTTGTTGGTATGTCCCCTCTGTGTTTTTTTCGTTCTTAACCTTTGCCTTTTATTTGTGCTGGGGAAAACACGTGTAAATGGGAAAACTCACACCCATCTGGAAAAGTGTTTGGAGCTGTGGCTCCCTCTGGACAGGTTATTTGGGCAGCTGGGAAGGCAGGAGGTGATCTGTGAGAGGAGAACTTTGTGTTTGGGGACTGAGTGTCCCCAGCCAGAGTTTCCTTCCAGCCTGGGTATCCTGACATTGCTGCCTGGCTGGAGCGAGGGCTCTATGTGTCTCCAGCTGGGAAGGACAGCGTTTCTTCAGTGCTGCTGTTAAATTCTGTGTCATCACAGACATCACTTCTGTGGGGTTTTTTTTCCAAGAACTGAACATTTTCACCCTATTACCAAGAGAGTGAGGGTGAGGGATTGTGTACCTGAGATTTCGTGCTTTGTTCTCCTTTCATCATCCTCCAGCTGTGCCTTTCCAAGTTCCACACGCCCAAGTCTCCTCACTTCAGCTTTGCAATGCTCGGCCCTGTTTTGCCCGGGGGTGTGGTGCTTGGTTGCCTGGTGCAGGGGGTGTGCATCAGTCTGGTGGCAGGCTGCAGACCTGCCCTGTGGTCTTTGTTGCACTGTTTGATTCCTGATTCCTGCACCAGCCTTTGCTCTGGGGAGCTCTGAGAACAATCAGTGGCAATGTACTTCCTCGTGGTTTATGGACTATCCTCTTGGAAGCAGTCAGACAAGAGTAGTTGTTTGCGTGTGCTTTGTGGGGAGCTGGTGGGATCGGAGGTGAGAGTCCTGCTCAGCCCTCCCTCTGTGGAGCTCTCCCAAATATTAGGGAGGAACTGCATAAAGGGGTGTCCCCCAGGGCAGGGTGCTGCAGAGACTGTGATGCAGAGAGAGTCTACAAAGCTGAGCTCTAGGGTTTCCTCCAGATTTCCCACCTCACAATTGTGCTTTGGAGCCAGATTCACATATGCCTATGAAATGACATGGGAACAGCAAATGCAGGTGCTTTGAGGGAGGCATTTTACTACTTCAGTGTTTCAGTCAGTCACTGAACACAATAGGTCTGATATAAATCAGAAAATGTTCCACGTAGGCATGACTTCAGATTTGAGACAGCTGCATTGCTGTTGCCAGAAATAAATTTGCCTAAGCCTGTGTCTTCCCCACAGGGGGCTGTTATCACATGGTTCCATTCTATTTTTCTGGCCTTATCTCTTAATTAACTAATCTCTAATAATGCTCTTTCTTTTTTTTTTAATAAGCATTTGTGATCCGTCCCCGTTTTCCATTGATTATGCTAAGAACGGCGTTGGCTTCTTTCACAAAACAAGCAAGTTGGGTGTAAATCAGTAGCTGTTTTGCTGGGCTCCCTTTTTCTTTATACCAGCCTTGAAAATCTCCCCAGCCCATGGGCCAGGAGGTCCGTGGTGCCTGGGAGCCCGATATAGCATTCCCATGCTCTTTGCTAAGCTGCACACTTGTATTTGTGTGGTATTACCAAACGCCCAAGCTCATGTAATGCATGGAGGCTAATCTTATCAATTGTATTAAGGCTACTTAGGAACTAATAGCTTTAAGGAAGCTGTTTATATTTCCTCCTCTAAAGCACTTTAGTCAATGTTCTGTGTCCCTTCAAATAAATGTCATCGGTAAAATAATGCACTTTTTGCCATTCTTTTAAAAATGATATTTCTTAAGAGTTGACACTTCAAGGCCTTGGGCTGACTCTGAGATCTGGGTGCTTGGATTTAAGCTGCTAATCCATATGGAGGTACCTAAAAAGAAGTGGCCTGGTTTGCATGAATTAAGTTCACATCCTTCTGAAGTTTATTAGTTTGAAAATCAGGACACGGCTCTGGAAGTCGTCGGATTGCTGCAGGGAGATTTGACTTTGTGAGCTTTAGACTTAAATTTAAAATAAGAACAATGTGTTCTTTTGAATGCCCATTGCAAGTTAGATTTAAATGGGGGGAGAAAAAGAGGTTATAAACCCAGCTGATTATCAAAGACCCTGAGGATGCCAGTGGTTTCACTGGTTCAGCATGACCAGAACATCACAATCTGGCTGTGAAGATGTTTTAATTCCTATGTACTACAAGAGGATGCTATTAAAATAGCACAGCAAATTCTGTTTCTAGTAAGAGACAGGTGATGTAGGGGTCTGCTTGCACATCCTGATCTTAGCTGGGCACATAGAAAGAGGTAGGATTGCTTTCTCTCAGAGCATTATATAGAGGTGGGGAAAACCTTCTCACGTACAGGAACACAAAAAATAGATCCAAAAAATTTAGAATTTAGAAGGAAAAAGTCAGCAGTAATGCAAATTAAAGAAATCTGTATTAAATTGTATATATTTAAACATTTTCTTTAAAGATATCTTTACTTGCAATAACATTTTAATACCTAAATTTACATTTACAGTCAGCAGAAATATCTTTATCTAGAACACCTTTTGCAGTATCACCAGTAAGTATATGTAAGATTGGACAAGTGATATATTACACGTAATATTGTACAAAGCAGTCGTATTACAATCTTGTGGTAATCATAAGATGTCACAAAGATCTTCATCAACCAGGAGGCTTTATTTTAGACAGCATATACCCTCTGTTCCCTGGTTCCAGTACTGTTCTTCATAAACCTGTCTCAGATGGTCTCTTTACCTGCCTGATACCTTCCTGATTGCTCTGGGAACTGGCTTTTCCCGTGTGGCATTGAAAGAATGGTTTGAAAATGTGTTATGTTGCTTTAGCAATATGATAAAAAAAAACAGAGACCACGAATAATTGGAGAGTCCTGTCTAAATTAGTGGCCTAAGCCAGATTTCTAGGGCAGCAGTAAATCTAGATCTCTTTGAAAAGTCAATCTAGTCAAGTAACTGGTGTAGATCACAGCTCGCTGAAGCCTCCCAAGGAAAGACTGTAGTTAATCCTTGTAACGCAGCTCCTATCCACATGGGACTCCTCTGAAAAACTCTTCTCTCGTACATGTGGCCACATTGTGTGCCATCCACAATCCTGTTCTTCTCTAAAGGGCCAGCTGAGAGGGGCAGCTGGCCCCAGTGACGTCCTGCTGAGCAGGGAGGAGCTGCTCTGGCTCGCACAGTTCTGTCCCTCAGCAGAGCAAGAGACGATAGGCTGTGGTGAGTAGCAAGTTGGCCATTTGTCAGTGCCCTTGTCCTAGTCTTATGCACAGAAGAGGAGAGTGACTTTTTAATTCATTATTATAACTAAATTCATGATCATAACTGAAGTGAAAGCCTTGACCGGCTTTGAGAAAGTGAAAGGACACCACAGACACCTGTCAAAATCAAACCTTGCGTGCAGGTGGCCTGAAACAGCCTGGGCACTGAGATGGAAACTACAGCTTGACATATGGACACATCCCTACTTGTCCTGCCTTGAACTGATCTGTCCATCCTGGAAGGAATTTGGACGGAAGCTGGAGGAGCTGAGTGCTGCTGGGGCAAGTGCACCAGTGATGGAGAAGGAAAAGCAGTGGGCTGTGCAATGGTGACACCACTGCAAACACTGCCCCCTTTGAGGGCTGGCCACCAGCCAGGGAGAAGGGACCCCCTGAGAAACCTGTCCCAGCCACAGCCCCGAGAAGAAGAGGGTTTGCATGGCCAGGGTGAAAATAAGTGTGGTGCCTGGCTTGCAGGGAAGGACTGAGGTGTCTGCAGTCGTTGGTGCAGGGGGCTGGGGCTTGGGATTGTTCTCTCAGGTTTCTTTCCCTTTAGCTGAAATTATCTGGCAGCTGAAAATAAACTCAAGAAGATGCTCTGTTCCCTTATGAGATGCTGCACACCGCAGCAAACTCTTTCCATATTTTATTCCAACTCGAGAACAGGATCCTCCAGCTATGACATTTTGTTTGGAAAGATGCAGCATATGCAAAATGTGCCTTCCCTTTGATTTAAAAGATATAATGAGGGAGTTCACTGATAAATTAAAATTTGCACATTGGGGATTGATTTAAACTTAGTTTTCCCTGGACTGAAAGGGTGAGGCTTGATGTACTTGTGGGTGAATGGTATCCACTTTCTAGCCCCCTGGAAAACATTTTACCTGTGAGTTCTAAGTGGGCTGTCTGGATTTGGGTTTATTTTTTTCTTGCCTTAAAAATAGTTGGGCTTGAATATTCTGGAGCAAGTTATGAGATTACATACTCTGTAAAATGTCCAGAGTAACCATAACTGGCACATGCTCATAGCCTGGATTCCACCCACTAAAAGATGAATCTTCTAAGCTTCTGCAAAGAATTTAAATACAAAGTGAGACATAAGTCTACAACACATACATTCAAAATATACAGCCTGCAAAAAACCCTGAGAAACAAACCCCATGAATCTTACCTGAATGTTATTTTTATGATGCTTGGCTGCTTCATTAAATTACAATTTTTGCTTAGTACATAAATTCTCAGCATAAGTTTGCATTTTTTTCTATGTACATCTTAAGAATACAGCAAAAAATACCATTGCTTAGCACATTAACAAAAATCACATATGAGAGGTTTTGTCAAAATACCTGTATACTAAGTTATATACAATTCTGGAAATCTTTCTTTCTTTGAATTCTATCATGTTTATCTCCAGAAACCCAATCTGTTTGTCCTTAAAAGCTGAAGTACAGAAAGTATGCTGATGAAACAACTTGAGCAAAAAAAAATATTAACTTTTCAAATTCCACTTTTAATTTCAAAATAAGATGGAATAGATTGCCATGTGATGCCAGCAATCTCTTTATTTTTTTTAATTTTTTTTTTTCTTAAACTAACTGTCTCTGATAAGGGAACATCTGAATATTACAAGTCCTAGTTGGGGTGATATCCCCAAGAGGATATGGATATGGTGTACTCACATTGTGGATAAGTGTTTTATCCCATGATGCACTATGTTGGATGCTCCCACGTACAAAAGTGCGTAGAAATGTGTGTTCTGGTGGTTGATACATAGCTTTTAAAATGTAGATATATTCACAATTCTCAGTTTGTGTTATTTTTCTCTGAGAAAAAGTCCACCTCAGTGAGCAGCTCAACTGACTGTTGTGATGGCTGGCGTCTTCCCACCTTCCTCTCCTTCGGCCCCTTCGGCTCCTGCTTCCACCTGGTTGAACTTACCCAGCTTTTTCAAATTCTCCAGCGCGGATTTGAAAGTGTCCTTCAGGCTGTTCTCCAGGACCCACCCTTCGCTCTCACACTCGGGATCTTCGGGATTGGCGATGCTTTCCAGGGAGGTGTGCAGGAGGCGCAGGCCGACCATCACCGACATCTGTGCCAGGCAGCGGGGAAGGCAGAGAGCGTCAGCCAGGCTCGGACACGCCCTGTGTCCCACCCTCCCTGTCGCCTGCCCCCTGCTGTGGGCAGCAGCTCGGAGGGGCCCAAGGGGCCATCCCAGGGGGTTTGAATGCACCCCCGGCCGCTGCTCTGCACTGGATGTCCACAAGGCAGTCTGGACGTGTAAGGCCGTCCTTGGCCACCCCCCCACTTAGTTTTAGCTAAATATTCTGACTTTGCATTGGCCTTAATATGTTTGGTGAGTATATTAAGCTGATCAAGGAGATATTAATGAATCAGCATCTCTGCAGAACGGAGCAGAGTTAGGATTTGAGCCATCAGTTTGTCTGTTCCAGATTCTGATTTTGTTTTAATATAGGTGTCTGCAAATAAAGAAATCAAGGCAGCAGGTGATGTCTCCCTGGTTCCACCTGAAACAAATTTATATTTGTTATTAAATATTACCTAGTCCCAGCTGCCCTGACTGAGACTTTTTCTACTGTACTGTGTAACACTGCTGACACTGGCAATACCCTGCACCTGCCTCCGGAGAGAAAGTGTGTTTTTAGCCAGTCTCCTGCCTTCTAACACCATTCACAACAATCTGACCTCACCCTGATGGTGCTTATGAAGTGATTGATGAGCAAAGCAAAGAAAGACAGAAGAGAAGCTCCCAGAAGAGCCAGCCTGGTGATGTGGTAGGGCTGGTGGCTGGGATGGGGCAGCAGTAAGATGGTTTGGTCCTTCACGTGCTGGGTCAGGCTCAGATGGAGAGCCCCTACTGCTGTCCTCATACTCACACCTATCCTCGTAGGATTTGTTCTCTAAGGGAAGCACAATGCCTCCGTCACCCTATCCAAGCTCCCAAGGAACTGATTACCTTTGGTTCTCCTCGACCCTGATGGCTAACAAGGCTGGCAGATTTGAGGTTGGGATTCAGCCACATGGCAAGGCCAATGGCAGAATTCACATCTGGCTTTTGGACTTGAGGGACTGCCCAAGGATGTGCTTCCATGGACCATCCAATCTGCCTGTCTGCTGTGGTTTGTGTATGATCAGTCTCCAAACTCTTGGAAGACTAAAGCTACACTTGGCTGCTCTCAGAATTTGCAGATGTTCGTATTTCTTTGCCTTCACTCAAGATCAGAAAGGGAAAAAAACATTGACAAACAAACAAGTTTCATCAAATACTTCCGTATCTAAAGGCAAATGTTCATACTGCTTAATACAGGAATGTATGACTGGCCACACTTTGGTAACTAAGGAAGTTTCTAGTGGCTCTGAGTCTGGAAATAGTCTCATCTAGCCATATGATGACTTAAATCAGTTAAAGCACTATTCTATAAAAGTCACAACAAGTGACAAATCCCATCACGTTAGCCTTGAGATTTAAAGCCTTTGACATCTTCC
>VZTB01000121.1:129786-144170 GCA_013397245.1 Thryothorus ludovicianus | reverse complement strand
GTCAGTGTGCAGTTCTGTTCTCCCATATTTAACTCATGTACCATACTTGTTTACAGTAGCTTATAGAAGGAGAAATTGTTTTGCTGTGATAAGTAATTGGAGAAACCACCTTCAAAGAAATTCTTAAAAAGCTGTTCAGTTTTATGCCATATTTCCCTATTTGTGTGCATTTCACTTTTCCCTTGTCTCAGAAAAATGTGATTCCTACTTCTTAATTTAAAAACAAGACCCTGAAAGTAGAAGGTTACTATATCTAAAAACTAAATTCCTTAGTCTCTATTATTTTCTTAAATGTGACTTTTTTTAGTTTTAATGTATTAGAAGTTTAAGATGGGGATCTGAGCTGCTCTGCCTCAATAAAGGTTATGGTGGTTCAAGGCCTCCAGATCTTACCCCACTTGTAACTTTCTGGCAACAGGCTACTTTGGGGAAAAAAAAAAAAAAGGCCAAGGAAAAAAGAAATTTGGCACTGAAACACAAAATATGTGAACCTGTCACAGTAACCAGTCTCAAAGGGCAAGCTGCTTTGCAGGAGATAATTAACCTTAGGAAATAATTACACAAATCTGCAAATGTTGTTTAGACAATTTCATGTGTTATCAACTCAGGTAGTTCATCATTACTGCAAACCTTGCAGTGTCTAGGTGTTAGAATCTGGCATAGTTGATAAGGCTTCAGTTGCTGCATCACTCCAACCTGGTATTTAACAATTAATGACTGTGATATTACATTGGTAAATTTAACCTATTTTTTGAATGCAACAGAATGTAATATTGTATTCACAGTGTGCATACTGCTTATCTGTGTATACCTAATGGTTCCCGCTGTTAAAATGTTATATACCTTTTGACTCCTAGCACTGGCCATACTGGAAACAATGGCAGACCAAAATCTGATTTCGCTTCCTCCGCATTTCTGCCCAACGAATGGCCCAGGAGTAGCCTTGTTTGGGCTACTTTGTATTGGATGAACACTGCACAATGGCCTTTTCACATCATGTGGTTCTTAATATTGTTTTCCTTTCATGTCTAATTGTATATATTGATCAAGAGGAAGGATTTTCAGAGGGATGGAGATGCACAACTATGACTTCCTTTATGACTCCAAAGAACTAGACCACTTATTTTGACTTTAATTACCTGCTACAGGTGACCAGCTTTCAGCAGCGGGAAATCTAAGTTCAAGTTTTCCAGCACTTTTCCATCTCAATCTGTTCCACAAACAAGAACGCATTCAACCTGAGGTGCCTTTTGAGTTGCATAGTGTGATTTCTCTGGGCTAATGTCCATTCATTTCTGTAGACTTGTATAGATCATTATGTAAACTCCGACCAGGAGACCCCCTCTCTATAAAATAATTTGAAAATGTCCTATATAAGTGCATTCAATTTTGCTGCAGTGAAATTACAGACAGCAACAACTGCCTGACACTGTCACCTTTCATGCTGAAAATGCAGCATCCAGTCTCATCATTTGATCCAAGCCAGGCAGTAGAGGTAAAACCTCACAGATCCAGTGCAATTTGAAATTCAAAGGAGATCAACTGTGCTCTGCTCGGACAACTGGACCTGGCACCAGGTCTGAGGAGTTTGTAATATATGGGCTTGTTACAAGGGGGAAAAATAAGCAGATGCTCTGGAGAAAGAGCTTTTCTTCTAAACATATAGGGCTCCTCCAAACTCCTCCTTACATATATGTGCTTTTCTTACCTTGTTTAGGGTTTAGCAAAGTGTACAGCAACCCAGTTTATCCTGATATTTTATGGCTTTTTTTTTTAACTGGTAATAAAGGAAGTTACAGTCTATATTCCACTCATTCTACCTCATTTCTTTTTGCTTTTATAGAATCCTGTTGAGTCTTTGTACTGCACTGTGAAGCTGTGCAGTTATTACTTTAGTTTACTAGACCACTGGTTATGCTTTGGTGAAAGCTTTTTTGGGCTGAGTTCAGAAGCTTTTTCCTGATGTCTTAGTCTCGTGGAATCTAAAATTGTGTGCTTTTACCAGCAACATGTAGAATAATAAATACCAAGTAACCTGTAAATGCTATATTAAGCAGAAAAAAGTCCTCTTTTTCTCAAAATGTTAAAACAGAATTGGGTACCTCTACAAAAATTGCTGTTAAGATTNTTTTCTTTAGGTAATTTCTTTTAAAAAATTTCCTACATTCCTCACAGAGGGAGGAGTCTTTACTTTCTGTACCCATCTATACAATCAAATTTCAAATCAGCAACAAACTGTTTTGAAATAAGTCCTTTTTTACACTGAGGTGGTTTACAATAGGTGATACATAATTAGTTAAAACTATGTTCTGTCATAATCAGTGAAGTGTAGAATCTGTCCAGAAGTAAGAGAAATCCAGGTTTTTCAGTCTTATAATCACTGCTGCTGAAGCAAAAAAGCACATTCTAAAAATTTTGAGTCAGGATCCATAAAAGATTTTTTGCCATCTCATTCTTTCTTAAAAAACAGGGTATGAGAATAGAAATAAAATCCAAAATCAACCACGTTGTTTAGTTGTGTCTCTTCCCGTTGATTTTGGACATTTATAAGTGGTAAAATCCCCAAAACTGAATGGAATTGAGGTCTAGATCACCTCAACATTGTTGATAAATTTCAAACTAAATGAATTCACACTGTATAATTAGCATTAGATTGCCAGTTGCTTTTACTGGTTTGTGCTTTCTTTTTCCTAAGGAAATGAGGCTTTTATTGTCTGTGTCTGAGGTAGCTAAGGATATGAAGTTGTTGCTGGCACAGAGCAAAGGGAAAAGGGATGCGAATTTTAGGAAATTACACGACCTTGACTCATCAAATCTTTCTGGCATTGAAGGGCCTGGAAAGAGCCAGCATTGTTATCTTGTGTGTATGAAATACTCATGGAGCAGGGTACCTAGCTATTCTTTTCACCTGGGACTGAACCGAATTTATATGACCTCAACAACCCAAGAAATAAGGAAAGTCTAGAGGGGTATAGTTCTTTCCAAGAACCTCTAAGATACAAGTACACTGCCATGAGTTTTGATGAGAGTACACTAAAATCACTCTAGAGTGTCACTCTAGTGCCTTCTGTGAGTCTTACACTGGCTGGCTTTGACAAAATCTTGTTCAACAGTAAGAGAATATGGTCCCCTAGCTCCCAAAAACTCCAAAGTAATGGCTGCCACCAGTCAAGAGGCATTTTGTTTGCATCATGTCTCATAGTCTGCAGTCACAAAAAGTAAGATTTAAAAGAGTAATTGCAAATACCATAATGTTAATCCTAATTCAGGTTTCCGGTGTCTCATGGTATAAAAAAAAACAAAAAAACTAAAAACTGAAATTATTGGTCTTTACCAACCTAAATTATTCTACGATTATGTATTTATATTATTCCTACCTGTTTTTATTTACTGATCTAAGACATAAGTACTTTAAAGAAACCCTCAGTGAACAAACATTTGACAAAGAGTTGTCAAAAGAATGAAAATCTGAGCTGTGGCTCATAATTCCTATGAATGCCTCTCTTTAGCAGAATTGTTATCATTGTATTTTCACAAGATTTTGCAGATGCATTGTTTTTGTTATTAAAGTAAGCCCAAAAAGCAAGAGTTTTACTGCCTTTAAATTGCAATCTTGATTTTTTTTTTTAGGTACTAGTGTGTATTCATTTGATCTTTATTTTAACAAAACATTGTAACATATAGGAATACATTGCTTTTAGACAGAATTGCCATTTTTTAAATGATAATTTTCACAAACATTATTTCTTTCTGCAGGATAACGGCTCTCCTGAAGCACATGCGATTTATGTTTGGGACCATTTTATCTCCCAGTCAGCTGCAGAGAACGTGTTTTTTGTTGCTCACAGTTATGGTGGACTTGCCTTTGTAGAGTTGGTAAGTGTGAATTCTCCATTGCCGTTTTTCCTAAAGACTGTCACAGATTTTCTACATTCTTTGTGATCACCTTCTTGAAAGTAGCCAAGTAGAAACAACTGAACCAGTGTTCATGTACAGGTCTGTCCGGATTTCATTGCAAACAGAAGGTTGATTTTGAGATAGACAGTAAGGTCCCAAGTGTGCATGAACCTGAAAGACTGTGGGGAACCAGAACAGGCTACATCCTTCTCATTGAGACTGTGTAATGAAAGGCACCAGTTTCTGCTGTGGGGCAGAAAGACCTGGGGACATATGAGACTAAGGACATATAAGAACAGTTTTAAAGTGAAGTCACAGTAACAAATTCAGCTTTTTGTCTATAGATTGGAACTGAACATGTGGGGAAATCTGGCAGTTTTATTCAGTTTTTGCAGTTTTTCTACAAAGGTCTGCAGCACTTGCTAGAAAGACTAAGAGACCTTGGAGGTGAATAACTCCTTCTGTAACCACATCTTTGGGCAAAAGATGTATTACGTGTGCCTGTTACTCTTGAGATGTTATGAACATTAGGGAGCAGTTGTTCTGTCTTAGCTTTCCTGAGTTGTGATTTTCAGCTGTTCTGTGTTTTAGCCCAGGTTTTTCTGTTGTAGCCTGTGGGTCCAAAGTAAAGCAGAATTTCTGTAGGTTTTGTAAAGCCACATTGTTCGGGTCACCAGGTGCCCAGAGATATATACATGTAGCAGAGTGCACGAATAAGAATGAACTGGAGAACTTACTCAGTGTTTCCTGAACAGAGGATGACTTGTAGGAGGCTTGGAGAGTTTTTCCATCACATTTCAGTCAATGGCTTGAGGTGGCCTGGGTAACAGATGACCAAGGTGTCATTCCCATTTTGCCTGTTTCTCTTGTCACACTGGTGGATATTTCTTCACTTTTGTTCTACTTTAATATGAAGCACACTGATGTTTCAGAACAAAACTTGACTTCTGACCTTGGGGCTTCCAGGGTCAGGGTGCTCAGGGCCTGTGAAATTATCACAAGCTGAGCGAAAATTTTTATCAATCACAGGAAGCAACCAGTAAGTAAGAAATTAAAAAGGACCTTTGTCAGAAAGACAAGATGGTCTCAGTAAGGGTCAGCTTCTGTAGTCTGCTGTCTCTGCAGGAGATGCATGGCTGAGAGGAAGAATATAATACATGTCCATTGACACATCACATATCTGTCATGCAAAACTAGACCTGAAATGTATTTTTAATGTAACTCAATGTTTTTCTAAGAAATCAAAGGGTATTAGCACCTTGTTTAGACAGAGATGGTTTGATATTTCAGTCTACTAAAAGCAGTTTGATTAAATAATTGATACACTGAAGGACATATCATTGAAATACACTCTGAACTCCTTCATCACAGTATTCATTTATTTTGTTATCATCTCCTTTCTCTTAAACTTTATATCCATACAGCACTTAGTAATTGCCATGAGCTCCAAAAAGAAACAGAGCAGCTGATGGGCAATTACTGTCTTATGACAAATACATTTTCGATTGCTTCACTTTCTTCTCTGATTCATGTGGGGGTGATGATGAGGTTGATAGAGCAGCTACACCATATAGCAACTGTACCACCTCTACACTTCCTTTGCAAATTTTTGGGTTAACTGATTCATGAAATTGTAGGTTACAGTTGTTATGGAGACCTGTTGCACAGCTGTTCCTTCTGCATCCGTGCCTCTTACAGGAGAGCAGTGTGAAGCATGTGGCTTTAATTTGAAGTGGAGGTTTCTGCGTTAGCCTTCTGAATTTTATTTTGCCTTCAGGGAAAAAGAAAACAAGCAAAAATATCAAAAAATATATGTGTTTTCAATTAATATCTTCTCAGTCAACTTTCCATGTTCAGTGCTGGCAGGTCTGTCATGATGGCTTACAGTCATCTCAGCCACAGCTTGCCACTTCATCATGGTGCAAGGCTCTGGGTNTCTCCCAGGAAAAGGCAGAGAACAATGTTCAACCTGGCACAGGTGCTCCAGGCGCATCCAGATGCTCCTTTGTCTGAAGCTGCTGAGGGAGGTAGCACAGGAAAGGCAGTGCTGCTCTTCCTTGTCCCTTGATTGGCATGCACTTTGTAGGGAAGCACTGAGTGAAAGAGAGCAAATAGAAGCAGCACATATTAAATTGGATTAAAAAGAGGATCATTTT
Source organism: Thryothorus ludovicianus (assembly GCA_013397245.1). NCBI lineage: Eukaryota > Metazoa > Chordata > Aves > Passeriformes > Certhiidae > Thryothorus > Thryothorus ludovicianus. Next base: position 138,117 of record VZTB01000121.1, on the reverse strand, counting down.
TATTTACAAAACTTTTGGTGGCCAAAGTTTGGTCTTCATTCCAAATTTCTTCTCACCATAAAAATGAGGCTGTGTTTTGGAAATCCTTCATTGAACAAACAAGGAAGGCTTGGCCGCGATTTTCAACTACATGCCACATCAAGTAAAATTTTTATTGATCTTTGCAGGTTTTTGATCTACACTTTCTCATGTCTGTAATTGCAGGATGTTGAGAAAAATAGGGTCAGTCTGCAATATCATGCTCAAATACACTGTTACAGTAACTGTTACCCAGTTACTGCCATATAGGCACATATTTTCTGTACCTTGTTGTGTCATAGATTACTAGGGGAATAATTGAAAGTGATTAAAATGTGTGGGAAATAAAGTTTCACCAATAAACGTATTAAGTTTTATTGTTCTGTTGTTTATAGATTGAATTACAAATGGTAAATCATGAGCCATATGTTAGAATGTATCTTAATATTTAATAATTAAAACTTTGTGTACTTGTGGTTTGAAATTAAATGTGTATGTGATAATATCAACACGTAAATTACTTTTTGAATGCACAGCACTAAAAATAATTGTTAGGTCTTTGTGTTTAGGTAATTGCTAATTACTTATTTGAAAAAACTCAAGCCATGATTCATGAACATATCTCAGCTTCTTAATTTTGTTATCCTGTGCACAGTGTAGTCAGGGATTTATTTTTAGAATCAGTTTACTTTACTTGATGTTAAATTGTAGAACTTTCCCAACTCCAAGCTTATAATCATTTTATGAAATTTAACAGAAAGTGAGAATTTCAAGTTGATAGAGTCAATTTTAAATTTAGTTTACAGAAAATAAGAAGTTTCTGGTACAACGCCTCCTTTGAGTTTTTCTGCCAGATTTTGTGGGTTTACAATTATTTTGCTTTAAATATAATGTTTTTCCTTGTCATTGCCTGCATGAAGGACCCACACAGGAGAGTCTATGTGGAAGATATCTGCTGTTTGCTTCCTATATTTCTGAGATCCGAGGCTTTATATTTTCTGTTGTTAACTCATAATCTTCTAACTAGAGGTATAGGTTTTTGTTTTAATTTTAGTTAAATGCTATCTTTTAAAAAAATACCAAATATCATGGGAATCGTGACACAATTGTGAGAATCATTAATGGTGTCTCCATCTTACATCATTCATACTGCTATAGGAATACAAAGTACACAAGGGAATGTAATAATTAGGAGAAGGAAAGTAGGTTCATTGTCTTTAGCAGGTGTAGACTGTTCATTATGGTTCTTTTGACTATTGTGTGTATATAGTGATAATTTACACAAAGGTGTAGGTAAGAAGGGGGGGAGAGAGTGTCTTTTTAGCGAGCTTTGTTACAATGAGAGCCCTTAAAACACACTGTTCCAATTACTGTATCCATTGTAGAGTCCTAATTCCATCAAATCTGCAAATTTTGGCAATTTGAAATAATTTTAGGTCCATCATTTTGCGATCCTCTCTGCAATACTCTGCCGCTTCATTTTGCTGTATTGTGCTGAGTATGGCAAGGACCTGGCCCTGACTGGCCCTGATAGGTGCCATAATAATGATGATAGACAGGCACCTGCTGAGCTACCTGCGAGTCTCTGAGGCATCATTACTCTGGTGCAGGCAAAATGCAATTTAAGAAACTTAATGACTAGGCTGTGAACCTGTCATTAGTTTTTCATTAATTTAATTTCCTGAAGTCTCAGACTGAATGGTTTGTTATATTTGGCTTTTTATATATACTTATATAAATATATCTACTTATTTTTTAATTCAGTTTGTCTGGAAAATTCATGAGTGGGTACCGTGGACATGCAACTCTTAATTCCCCTAGCTGACATGTTAAATTGAAATACATCTACTGATGTGTCGTAGAGATAACATAAGATCTGTGATAGCTGTTGGAAGCATGGAGAGAGCTAGAGAGCTGAGAAGGAAAGCACCTCAGTGACCAGGGTCTTTATTGTGAAGGCAAAAACAAAATATCACTGTGCTTTAAAGCTTTGTGAGCATTTAAATGGAGGGGGGGAAAATAGGAAGAAGAAGACACTTTAGACATTGAATGTCAGTTGGGAGAACAGTATGGGATACTGTCTTGGAGGTTTATGGGGACTTGGCTTGTATGTCCAGTCTTTGAACAAGTATTTCATCCAACCCTACCTGGTCTCAGATTTTTCTGTGTTGGGCACTTCAAATAATATCTCTTTTAGCCAGGTCTAACTTAGTGCTCACATTCAGAAAAACAAGTCTGAAAGTAAAAACAAAACCTTAATTCTGTTTGGTAATTTATTTCAGCTATTCTTTGTTGTCCTTCTTAGGAAAGTACTCATCCGTCTGAAAATGATCAAATGATAAATTAGGGTGGACATGAGAAACTAATGGAGGAACCAGTGGTAGGTTGTGTAAAAAAGGGTTGAACAGGAATAGGGTCTCTAGCCTTGATGCTGATTTATTTTAGCATTCCTGTTACTGACGTGGGCACACAAATTAAGTATGTGCTCCTGAAATTGGATCCTGGTATTAAGTGATGAAGTCACCACTGATATTCAAAAGTAGAATTCATGCAGTAATAGAAAGTAAAGGAAATCATACAGACTTCAGGACAGTTGGGCATTGACTGGTCAGTCATCTGCATTTGTGCACAAAGAGCAATCTCATCAAAAGAGAACAGAAGGGCTGGAGAAACCCTTGGACAACCGGCTTCACTGCCAGTGGCTGTCAGTGACTGACCTGGTAACATAACAAGAGTCAGATATGATGTGATTTATTTGCTCTTTCTGTCCCAGGAAGGGGAGTATTAATGCTGTCCAGCATGCTGCTGTGATTCATCTGAGGTAATTTGAGGCATTTGGGAAGAGTTAAATTAGTCTGGAAGAGATGTGGGGAAGTGGTGTTGGTATGCTCGAATGGAAAGCATATTTTGCCAGAAACAGTGAAGGATCCTCAGACCTGCTGTGACATGCTGCCAGCATGGACATGTCCTACCTATCACAAGCACCAACATCAACATAGCCACAGAGATAGCATACACACACTTTAGGCTCATCAGCCTTAAAAAGAGCTATATAAATTGCTAGCGCTCTTCGTTAACTTTTATATCTAGAAAGAGAAGGTTCAGCATCTGCTTTGTATTTGCTGCAGAAACAGAACTTAAAAGCATGGCTTGTTCAGCCTGGTAAAGGAATGCTTACTGGGATTGGTAGCACTCGGCAAATATATCAGGAGAATAAACAGCAGGGAGGGAGAGCCTTATAAGCCAAAGAACAATGTTGGCAGAGGAACAAATGGATTAAAACTGGTCATGAATAAATTTAGGGTGGAATTAGGTTTCTCACCATTGGATTAGGAAGCCCTGCTTGGGAAAAGGACTGGGCAAAGCTGCTACCAAGCATGACCCACACAAGGCAAGAGTTATGTGAGTAACTGGCTGAGACTGTTGGTCCTTAGTGTGACCCAGGAGTCTGTGTTCCTGGGAAAGCCACCATATGCAGATGCGTATTTTCAGCCATGAACAATTGGACCACTTTTTGGATTAATTTGTCTGGAGTCGATGCTGCTCTGACTTGAGGCTCACTCTACTGGAATCGCTAAGTTTAAACAAAAACCAGGTCAAACTTCTAACAGCAGCGTTTGCAAACAACTTTTTTCTTTCCTCCTTACTTAGAATTATAGAATCAAAGAATATGCTGCAATGGAAGGAACACATCAGGATCATCAAGTCCAGCTCATGGTCCTGCATAGGATGCTCCAAGGACCACAACATGTCCCTGAGAGTGTTATCCCAACACTTCTTGAACTCTGTCAGGCTTGGTGCTGTGACCACTTCCCTGGGAGCCTATTCCATTTCTCAGCCACTCTTTGTGTGGAGAACCTTGTCCTGGTATCCAAACTAAATCTCCCTCCACTCAACTTCCTTCCATTCCCTCAGATCCTGTCTGAAGAGGTGAAGAGGTGCCTCCTCATCCCCTCTTGAGGATGTTGAAGATCTCAATGAGGTCTCCCCCAGTCTCCTCCAGGCTGAACAGACCAAGTGACCTCAGCCACTCCTCATATGGCTTTTCCTCAAGGCCCATTATCATGATCATTACCCTCCTTTGGACACTCTCTAATAGCTTTATATCTTTCCTATACTGTGGCACCCAGACCTGCCCCCAGCACTGGAGGTGAGGCTGCCCCAGTGCAGAGCAGGGCAGGACAATCCCCTCCCTTGCCCAGCTGGCCATGCTGTCCCTGATGCCCCCAGGACACGCTTGGCCCTCCTGGCTGCCAGGGCACTGCTTGCCACTGACCAGGAACCTCAGCTCCCTTTCTGCAGTCCTTCTCTCCAGCCTCTTGTTTGTCCCATTGACCTTGAAACACAGGAATTGGGGAGCAGATTTTTTTTTTAAACAGTGGACTGCTTTTTCCTAATGCTTTTTGAAACGTACAAGTTTCAGCTTGAGGTAGAAAGCAGCAGGCATAGCAGATCCTGTGATGAGTTTGCAACCGTAAGGAAATTAAATGGTGGATTGTGCAAAAAATACTGAAATATGCATGTTTACTGTACTGAAAACAGCTTTTTGATCACATTTGGCTTTTACTGATATATAAAGTAAGAGAGAGAGAGAGAGAGAGAGTGTGTGTGTGTGTGTGTGTGTGTGTGTGTGTGTGTATACACATATATGTATTTGTATGCATATATTGCCCATTCTAATACAGAGTAGATAAACATTTTAGGCCACTTAGCTTAAATAAATATGCTGACAAGCAAACACTGCCATCATTAGTTCACTTGCTAGCATTTATTGTTATTATCCATTTTGTGTTGTGGTAGCACTCACATAGCAATGCCTTGTCCTAAAGAGCTTGCAGTTTGGAAGGATGCTCAAATGGGAAGAGATAGAGGAATGATGAACGATGCTGTGACGCAGTTCATAGCATCATAGCCACATGTCCTTTTAAATTTTTTGGTGGTTTTGTGTAAATGCCATGTAGGCATCCCCTTCCTCAGTTCATCTGAAGCCCTGCTAGCCTTACTGCTAGATGATAGTAGAGGATGGCAGCAGTGAATGCCTGAGCATTGGCCACTTCCAGAACAGACATGATTTGAATATTCATCCCTCCTTGTTACCTTGCTCTAGACAAGATGCTCAGCCTTATTACAATTTGCTTCCTCTTAGTTGTTTGCTAATCTGGTATCTCATGCTTTATTCAGCTCAGACCATAGTCTGAGGCTAGCTGTGCATGTGTCCCTTCCCCACGTCTTTCCAAAAGGAGAAGGACAACGTTTCCTGGAATTTTATCCTGATTAGTAATTGTTGGCACCACCCATCATTGCATTTTGTCTCACAGTACCATTCATATTAGTTTTCTAATTTGACACCAAAATTGGCATATTGATTATGAAATAAACAAAGAACTGGATATGAGTAAAAGTTAGGGTTACTTGGAAATCCAGTTTCTTAGAAATACATATTTGTAGACTAGGAGATTTGGTGGTCAAAGGCACAGTACGCTCTGCATTTCTTTGCAGAAATTTCTCTAGAGTTGCATCGTCTCACTGGTTTTACATTTTTATAGTCGCTTTGTTTTAAAATCCATATGTTACACAGTGCACGTTTAAGTTTCTGCCTGAGGAGTTTAGTGATCTTTAGCAATTGTTCTTAATTTCATCCACTTGTTCTTTTGTAGCTCAGCTTGTATGACTAGGTGTTCTATTCATTTTTAATTTTTATTTTTTATGCCTATCTGAATTCCGTTCTATTTGTCAACATTTCTTTGGCAGTGTGCTGAGACTTGAACTCAGTATTCTAGGTGCAGTCCAACATAATTAGCTCAGGGTGAATTTCAGTATCTTTGTTCTGCTGTGCAGCATTTTGGTCAATGCAACCTAAGTGGTACTAGATTTTATTTTTTTTTCCTAGAGTTTCTTTGAATTTGTTACCTGCTAATGTTCATATATCTCTCAAAGTGTTTTAGTGCTCTCAATTTTCCTTTCCCCAGTGGTACTGAATGTACTGAATGTGAATATAGTAGATTGTTTCCTCCCAACACCCCCCAAACAATATTATCTCACAGTCTTCCTAATTAAGTCTAGCTGTGTTGTGGCCCTTGTTGCGCAGGATGACAAACTGGATTGTCATAACAATCCCTTTTGTGCTACAGGTCTGTGAATCTTGGAAGCTTGTTTTGTATTTCTTTTATGCTTTACTTCTCTTGGCAATTTCTCCCACTTTAATGTCACCTGCAAATTTAATTAATTCCAGATAATTAATGAAGATGTTAAATAAAACCATATTTGGCATCTATCGCTATATCTGGCTAGGAATTTCCTTCTAACTCAGTAAATTCCTTTGTATTATTTTCCTTTCCTGCATTGTTTTCACTGTTCTAAATTCAGCAAGACAGTATAACTTATCAGCCAGTTTATTTTTCGTTTCACATTCCAGCTCTGAAAGGGGAAAAAAAAAAGCCAAAGCACAGGACCATATTCAAAGAGCCTATCACTCATCTTTTTAGCCTCTTTGCAGATAAACTTCATTCCTTGAGCCTCTCAAAGCTGATGGGTAACATCTCTGTGCGACCATCTCCTTAAAAAGTGTAAAGCACACTGTTGATTGTGATAGTTAACTTCAGAACCCAGAACAACTGATTTTCCTGAATTTTTTGCATGGCTATTTATTTCCTCACTGGCTGCAGAAACTTCCCAGAAGTTAAAAGTTCCATAAATGTGTTTGCTTTATGAGCCATCTCACACTCATCAGATATAGGGGAAATTTATCAATGGTAGCAAGAGACATGTCTTCTGACCTGAATCTTTTAAGTACCTGACAATGCAGTTTTGCCTTATCACCATTCTTTTGATGGAAACTAATTCAGTTCATCTCTTTTTTGACTCTCTGAGGTGAACTCCTGAGATGCTGGTACATTTGCTGCCCTGCTGCATCAATAAGAAGTCAATCTTCTCTTTTCCCTGGTAGACTTACTAGCTTTTCACCCCATCCAGGCTGATGATCTTGAGACTTTGCCTTCTTTATCTTCTATGAATGTACATCTTGCTTTTTTTTAATCTAATTCATCAGTATCTGGTTCTTACCTGAAGGTGCCTCTTTCTGCTGTGTTGCATCAGGACAGGAAAATAAAATTTCTGGAACATTATTGTATGTAGATGTGGTCATTGCATCTGAGTCTGCATTGATGTGATTGTAGACTGAGTATGTTGGTTGTGGAATTCTTTTCCCAGCAGGTACAGTATGAAAAAAAAGTGGCACTTTATGAAACTTCATGTGTTGTTATTTCTCTGGATTGGTTTGGAGAACAGCACAATACCAAAGATTTTAAAGATATGACATTATCACAGTCTGAAAGTTTGCAGTTCTTTTTGAATGTATATAGGAAGACTAATAAAGAAAAAGAGTAGGAGTTTTATATTTGCTTATACAATGATAGATGTGGGAATATCACACATAGTATGCACTAAGTTTTGTGGTGAATTGAGATTATTCCATCTGAAATAATATGCTGTTCTAAATCCTGGTGTTTGTTTTCTCTTAATTGAACAAAACATTTAAAAAAGGAAGTTGTCTCACTGTTATGAAATAGTTTTCCCATTTCTGTGACCTTATGCTGCTAAGACCGCACAAGTATATTATGTTAATATTAATTTAAATGGTAATTACGCTGTAATTATGGCTTTTGCATGGAACAGTAGAGATTTTATAAAACTTTAAAACCCAGTTTAGTGGATCAGTCAGAGGAACTACAAGTTAATATATTAGGCATTGCAAATCCTGGTGGAGTAAAAGGAATGTAAACATACTTTGGTAAAGGGAGCTCTCAAACTGAGGTACCATAAGAAGCAGCTGGAATTTACATTTTGTCCTAGAACTTTCCTTTCTTTAATTTAGTCAAGATGTGTTAGATTGCTATTTCAGAATATTAGTTAAGTATTTTAATATTAATAATAGCATGACTACCAATGCTTAAATGTTAAAATAATCCTATTTGAGGGTTTTGATTGGAAGTGATAAGAAATAAAAATATTAGTAGATTTTGCACATGTATTAATTGATAAAATTGTGCTTTTAGTGCTGCAGAATTGAATTGAGATTTTAATACAATGGGTCAAAGTGCAGGAGTAAAAATGACTCATAAACACCTGAAAAATAAGTAGTTTAATTAATTATTTTTTTCTTTTCCATTTCTAAGGCAAATTAAGTCTAATAATGAATCTCAGTATCCTGAAGTATTAGAATTGAAAGGGCATGAGGTTTTTACCTTGATTAAGCCAAGGCATTTTATTTACTTGTCAGTGTCTGTATTATATTTTGTCTTAGAGTGGCTTGAG
>VZTB01000121.1:62658-129778 GCA_013397245.1 Thryothorus ludovicianus | reverse complement strand
GAGTGGCTTGAGACGTCTGACAGGAGTAATCTATCTTAAAAAAATTCAAAACAAAATAACCCCTGCCACCCCCCTCTTAGTCCCTACCCCTGTGGGCAGGTAACTGCCAGTGTTTTACAAGGTGTTAAAGTACACCGATTGTATCATCTCCTTTGCCTTTAAATAAAAGGCATTGTTAATTTAACCCTCAGTAATCTTATTTCACCTCACCACCATTGCAGTCTACAGCCAGCAGACTTTTTTCTTAAACCAGCTGTTGAAAATAACCTAGTTTAAAGAGTTCATGGCTGAATGTAAGGGATTCATCATTATATATTTACTGTCTGAGGCTGATATAGCTGTAAGGTTTTTCAGATGCCATTGATCTATTGCGCATGTTCCCTCCCTGGGTTGCAGGACGTGCTTCTATTTGCATAAGGCCCTGGGCAAGGTTCTTTCTTGCATTGATTGGCCTGTCCAAGGGAGCCTGATGTGCTCTTGCATTGATCACCCTGTCTTTTCTTAGAAGGCAGTGCTACGCCGAGTTCATCTCAAACATTCTAGGGAAAACTCTGCTGCAGATGTCGCGATTTTATTCAGATGTTCCTTTGAGTATAGCCCTTTTTCTTTTTTTTTCTTTTTTTTTCTTTTTTTTTTTTTCTTTTCCAGGATAACTTGCTTTGTATTTTTTGGGTTTTTTTTTTTCACTTAATTTGAATGTGTTTCTGCAGTTATAGTGAAGCATAGACCAGAGCATACTGAAAAACTGTATTACATTTACACCAATTATTCCACACTGACTTTTTTTCTTTAAAATAATGCCTATAGCTTCCAGCAAAAATCAAAACTACTCTGTCTTCAAAGAGTTCACATTTATAACAGGAGAGTTAATCTAAGAATATGTGTGCTGGTGTCTTAGCTTAGATTAATATTGTCAGTTTGTAACTTGTATGATTTGTACTAAATTTTCTCCAGAGTTAGAAAAATAGTTCTAAAATGTCACCTTCAGCATAAAACTGTGTTTGGATTTTGGTTTTCTAGAGGTGTACTTCAAAATGGATCATGCAGGTAAATTGCTGAGCAGACCAGTGACTGATCAGAGAGGATAAATACTTCCCTACAGTGTCCTTGGGTTGCCAACGTGGTGTGTAGGGGCTGTCTTTCCAAATCCAGGTTAAGCAGCTGAGTTCTTGACTCGCCCTAGTAGGGGATGGAGCTTTTCAGCATCTGCTGCAATAATAACCCGTAATCAGGAGCTATGAAATCCATTGCTGCAATTTCTAAAAGCCACATATTTGCTTACATGCCTAATTATAGACAAGATGCCTGTTACTACTGTCTACCAAACTCATTTCTGTGGTCAGAAAATGATTTTACACGTCTGCGTTCCTGTGGGTAAGGTGAAATGTGGTAGTACTCAAAGGATGGCTCATACCTAATGAATAAGCTGACATATGAACTTTTCCAAGCACGTGCTAGTGCTGCATGTCAGTGAAAAACAAAGTACTATGAAAGAGATCCTCTCCTATAGAGGACCAGAACAAAGAGCATCACAGAGATGTTCCTTGATTAATTTCAGAAAAATTTCGGATGGATATTTTTGTGGATTATGTAAAATTTTCTTCGGAATAAATAAGTATTCAGCAATACATAGCTGAGGTCATGTTAATGCTGTAACATAAAATGTGCATGCTTTTCTTTTTTTTTTTATATTACTTGAATAATAGTTTCATGTCTTTCACTGAAGCAATAATGTTTCACATTGCACTGTGATACTCTGTCCTAGGGAACATATTCCTTTGATCATTTGGTAAAACAAAACTCAGATAAGTGTAATTCAGGTAGCATATATGAAATTTCATCTTCATTATCATGCAAATGTGGTGAGAATGTAACATTTCCCAAGATGTCATTTGACTATTAGGATCTTTAGTAAATGGTCTCTCAAAGCCACAAAGCTGATATTCCAGAAGAAAGCTATATAATACCTAAAAATTGTCTATCCTTATTCTATATGAATAATAAACGTAGTAGGACAAGCCATTATTACAATCACAAAAGAATGTGTTGACCTGTTGGAATAAGGATCTTTTTTGATTTTTGTATCAATGATGAATTTTGAGCTTTCCATAGAGGATCCACATTCAAATACAGATTTCAAAAAACTGCAGGGAAAAAAGAAGTAGGATCATAACTGGAAATCTGATCTATTTTGTTTCCATAGATAAATTGTATCTGTGGGTATTTATGCTGATATAAATTTTGTTTTGCATAACGATATCCTTTGCAAGTGCTGTATATTTTGTGTGTCTGTACTGTGCATGCATTTTGCATCTGCAACACTTTTCATTTTTCTTAAGCTCCCTTTTGCTGATATTTGAGATTATGAATGTAGAAGATGGGTATGGGCTAAATGTGAACTAATCTCTAAAGCTGGGAGTGGAACTTGATTTTAATTCTAAAAGGAAAGAAGAGCCTGAGTGTCTCGTAGCAGCCCATTATCTGTGTTACTCAGTTGTAGGAAAACGCTGTACTTGTTTATGTACTTGTGCACTATGCAAGGCATCAAGACCTAAAAAAAATTTCTGGTAGCAAAAGAGATCTTTTGCAAGCAGTTTCAGTTTTGAAAAATAAAGACTGGGACATGAAGGTTTGTAATTAAATTAAAATAAAGAAAAGAAATCTAATCTCTTACTTCAGGCAGAAATAGTCTCTGGGAAAAAATGTATCCACAGCATGCATTCTGCTGTTAAACAAAGTGGATGCCTTAGAAAAATGTGATGAAGATATATGTAGATATTTCCAGACTTTCAGATACCCTTCATGGATGTTGGAGTGTGCTTTTTCTCGGCAGATATTTGCAGCCCCAAGTGATAATCTGGATTTGTTGAAATAAGTGTTTTGATTGCTTGATTGCTGGGCATGAGAAATTCAAGCAAGTCCTTCTACTCAGTCTGAGTAAAATAGAGCAGCATAATGTAAAAACTGGTATTTTGAAGCCTTCCTGTTTTCCACAACAAAAAGTGACAAGTTTCTGATGCCGGGCTGATAAAGAATGAAATTTCAGTCTGTGGTAATTTCAGTAAGTCTGTGGATTTGGCTTGGTTTGGTTTTGTGGTTTTTTTTCTTCGTTTGTAAAATTGTGATATATAGAGACTGGAAAAATTAGAGAGGATGTTTGAAGCGTCATTTCTCTCTTGTGCCACTGAGATATTTTCATTTTAGAAGCACATTACTGAAGAGGGAATTTTACTTAAAAGGTAGTTCTTTGCTGTTTTGCTAGAGAGACGTTTTCAAAGTCCAGTTACTGCTAAAATGCACCATGTACCAATTAAGAATATTTTCTGCTGCTTCATTCTTACCTTTACCTACATTAATGATATGTGGTATCTCCCCTTCACTCAAAACCTCTTGATGATCTAACTGGCACACTTCCATCACTTGTGAGATACTCTAAGTGCATTGTATAAAAGTCACTGAACTTTATTTATGCCTAATTTTTTTTGAGGTAAAATGGACTGTTTAAGCGACAAAGACTTGATCAAGAACTCCTTGACACTTGCAATCTGTGCAGCAGTCAGAGGGAATTGACAGAACCTCCCTGTCTCACTCCAGAAATTCTAATTTTCTTCATGTTCTTATTTTGAGGAGAGACTGCTTTGAGCATGATATGGACTGCATACCACCAGATTCAGAGGGGTTGCAGTTTTAGCCCTACTTATCGCTGAAAAGGTACTGGTGCGTGATAAAGGCAAAACAATTAGAATCATCCTGCTCAACAGACTCTCATGTTGCTTCCTAACACCTTTTATTCCAGGAAAAAACCCCAAAGCAATTGTCCTATTTAAGTAGAAGCTAAATCCTTTTCTTGGCTGGGCAAAACTGATTTTTATCGAATTGCATAGAAAATGGCACTGTTTTATTATTGGCCTTGCTTTGAATTGCACTTCTTTTATATGTACTCAATACCTTTTTATATTCTGCAGTATTCTTCTAAGTAAAATCTGAGTAAAGTTTTAAGTCTAATTGTAAAGCAAGTGCCACAAAAAAAAAAAATTGAAATTTCAATGTCACTATATTTGGTAGATTCACATGAATTGTGGAAAGGGATAGCAAGTCTATAGTTTGTAACTGCACAAAATTAAATTTAGTTATATAATGCACATTCCTTGGGGTATCTTTGAATTTAAAAAATCTTTCTAGCTTCTGCTTCTCTTTCATACAGACTAAGAAAACTTTTTGCAACTTAAACAAATATTTCAGAATCAGGTAGTTCAGGAGATACATCATGTAGGGAAAAGCATCTGCCTGCATTCAGTAAGCCCAAATGCATGCATGCCACAGTGTGCTGTTCTTTCATCTCCCTGCATACATCTCATACAGCTCCACACAGGATTATATGTTGCGCATAGTATCGGTATAAAATTCGTAATAAGTTTTAGCAGAGTAATTTTCTATAGCATCAAAGACCTATTGATGCTGCTAATACAAGAGGTGTGTTTCAGTCCTTCCCTGCTTCGCCCTGACCTCTCACATATCGACACACTCCCCTTCAATTACTCTTCTTCCACCCAGATGTATCCCAAGTGAAACTTTTCCAGCCTGTCAGCAGCAAGCACTTGGGTGCCTGCCCTCACACAGCAGCCTGCATCCATCTCTTTCCTCCCTTTTCTGCAAAGCCAGTGCACCCCAGCCACCTGCTGCAAACAGCAGAAGTGCTGAGGTCCCAAAAAAGCCTCCATTTTGATTGTAACCCTCCTTGCAGTGCAAAGATAATGAGTAATACTGAGGAGATGTCAGTCTTCAGGTTCCTCTTTTCTTTTGCTGGTGTCATTCATGCCGCACAGATGCTGGTGTGGGGCTGTGCCTTGTGCATGTGCTCCCTGTCCTCAAGCGAGCCGTGCATGGCTTGAGCTCTGAGTAAATAACAACTGCTTTCTTCCGCAAAATTAACTTCTGCTGCCCAGCCTAAACTGTAACCTTCTATCACATTTTCTGCAGTAGGCTGGTATCCCCCGGCACAGGAGATGAAGCATGCTGTGGCTGGCAACTTTGTCATTTCTTCTGTTCCTTGAAAAATAGCTGTTAGCATCTTTGTGTGTGGTGGGAAAATAATAAAAATTTTCTTAGCATCTTAGTAATATCTAACTACGCATTTACCTTCTGCCTCCCAAACTGTTTTATGCTGAGGTGAACCATGCTGGGGTTTGGGATGGGTTCACCAGGGGGTAGCACTACCTCCTACAAAAATATTTATTGGTAAAAACCATAGATGCAGCATCTGCTGTAAAATGTAGTTGAATTATTTTAGTTGCTATTGCTAACTTTTTCAGTATGCTAGATTACTGCTAAAATCTTCCAAGCAAAACCTTCCAAATTTTGATATTAAGCCTAAATGTCTATATTGCATTTAGAGATTTTAATTAATCTTACACAATGGCATTTTATCGACAGTTGTGCCCTAATGTTCTTTTTAGGTATCTAAAGATGTATGCACTGTTGTTCCGAACTTGTGTTTCCAAGCATTTGTCTCTTGAACTAATACATATTTGCTGGCTTCAGATTAAACAGGAATCAATTTACAATGTGTGTTGTAATCTTTTTGTAAAAGCCTTATTATGTATTGCTTTCTAAAATGCAAGGATTGGAATAAACGTCTATTCATGCTTTAGGTGGGAAAACAGTACAAACATCTTGTGATTTAAATATATTTATAAATAGTCACTTGCACTTTTTATGCAAATGAAATTGAGTAACTGTCAGGCTGCAATTTTTAAATTTTTTTTTTATATTATTAGAAGAGTGGCTTATTTGACACTTCATATAGATCTTTTTATGTTTGGGGCTTTTTCTATGTGCCTATAACGGGTGCTGCTGTCCTGTATTATTCTTTTATACCTTTTGTCTTTGTTTCCTTATTTTATATCCTATACTTTATGGATGATGAGAATACTAATGAACATATGATGCATACCATCATTCACAAGATGAACAGATAGCTTTCTCTCTTTGTCAAATGTTTATGCGGTAAAATGAAAAATTAAACAAACCTCAGCATTGACACCATTGTAATTTCAGCTTAAATAAAACACCTACTGAGGTTTTGCAGAATTTTCCTATCAGAGGGAAATTTTTCAGAGTGCTGGGAGACTGTTTTTGTATCCAAAGAGTAAAGTTTGAGGTAATTTGCTAGAAGGCGTAGAAGTTCTCTTAAAAATTGTTGATATTGGACCATAAAAAAGTCCAAATAGTTTTAACTTTCAATTAACAAAAAAGGGGCTAAGATGTCAAAACACACATGACAGGTTTAATTATGATTTCTGATGGGTTCAGAGCCTTATGGTTGTGTTCTGGCCACTCCAATTTAGCCATTCAGCCCATGCTGCCCATATTGTGTATTCAGCCGTTCCTGTTAGACATCTTCACAGAAGTGATTCTGCCGAGCTTTTTGACACCCATTTTCATGCATGGCCTGCTACTTTACACTGAAATACCGTCTTTTTTTCTGAGCTGCCTGCAACATTAAGGATGCCTTGAACATGTCAGGCTCGGTGCGTGTGCGTGTGTGCATGCATACGCGTGCATATGCCTGGGCACGGAACGAGTAGCGAAGTGCGCCGGTGGGTGCGCGTGTGCCGCTGTGCAGAAGCGCGGGGCAGCAGCGGCCGCAACATCAGCAGCATCCCTGTGCGCGGCCCTGCAGCCGCTCGCAGCCTGCACCGGCGGGCGCAGCGCGGGCGATGCTCCCTCTCCCGCGGGCAGTCCCCGCGATGCCGCGGGGCGAGGAGGGGGGGTCTCGGCAGTCGGTGACACTAGAGGGCACTGCTTGTCCTCGGTTGCAGCTTCCTTCTGGGACAGCGAGCGGAATTAGGCTGAATTCTGTAATCTTACTTTAATTAACAATTGAATTATTATTAAGTAAGTCTAAGCTGTTTAATTCGTTGTTGTTTTGCTTTTAGGCTTGTGTTGATATTATGGAGGGAGTCGTCAGAGCTCGCAAATAAATGCAGAATCAATTGTCCCATACAGTAACAATTTTATAAAAAAAACTCCAACTTGAAATGTTATTCTTGGCAAAGCCAGAAGGCTGAGTTTGCCCAGCGATGGGGTTTAGATCCCTTGCCAGCTGTGCTTCCAGCCATCAAGAGTGATGCACAGTGTTAGAAATATGTTAGGGAGAGTCTTGACGAGTTAGGGTGATTTATTTCAGCAAAGGTCGAGAGAAGGATAAGCAGAGGACGAGAACAGGAAATTTAAAGGGTCCATCTTTGGTATGTGTAAAATGTATATCATTTGCATTACCCTTGGAAAAATGTTTCTGAATTTCAGAACACTAAATCACCTCAATTGCTGCTCCACGTTCAAATGTTTTTTTCCATTTATGGGTTCATTTATTTTCGATGGAAATTATGAAAGAAGTGGAATAATCAGATTAATCGGGCTAATAAAATCAGGCATCAATTCAGAAGCAACAAAAAATTAATATGAAATTTAGATGTCAAAACAATAATAACCAAGCTCAATGACACCAAGCACTGATGTTAGCTTGCCCTTATCCTCTGCAATTGGCAGAGCATTGTAAGAAGTATTGTGTGCTGATCAAGTCAGGAAATTTTCTTTCCAATGAAATTCCAGTGCACAAGTTCAAGAAATTAAGTCCTGTGTTTTAAAGCATTGTTTGTTGCTAAGCAGTGATTTGGGTTTGGGCCCTACATGAAATCATTTTTTTGTTTTTTCTCCTTAGTGTTTAGCCTGAATGTTTCTTTCTAGTTAAGTGTTGTTGACTTTCAATGAGTGTGTAAATCTTCTCACAAGTATTAATAAAAGTGTGGAGTTAGCAGCTGGATTGCCTGATGGCTGGAAATGATCTGTTAGTCTAGATGATGGCTGCTTGGTATAACTAGAGGTTTTTCCACATATAAGTTCTAGATTTAATATGTTTGAAACATAATTATTGTCTTAAAAATGATGTAATTTTTTAATAAACTTCTAAAATACTGTTCTAGCCAGAGCTCATCGTCATTTAAAAGCAAGCCAGGATAATAATAGGTAGTGTTTTGTGCAGGGTGAATTGTAAGTATTATATTTTAGTCCCGCATAATTGCTTGCAAATGTTAAGGTGATTTTGAACGACTCTACTTCTGAGCAATCTCTTTGTGAACAGTGAGACAAATATATGCATTTCTGAAAAATTCTCCTGGTAGTTACTGCAGAGGATAGTGTAGCATCTTTATTATAAATATGTAGATATCCTCATTTTTTCTGTATGGTCATGTAGTAGTCTTGGATGGTTTGGTCGCCCACCCGATGTTTAGTGATAGATCCGTTATTTAAGAAGAACAAGCTTCTCCTAGTTTTCCTTTATCAGTTCATAAGCAAAAAGAAATAAAAAAAGATGTTTAATCAACAAGAGAGCAACTCTTTTTGCATTCACAAAATGGTAATTTGAAATCTTATTTTGTGCGTACTAATGGTCTATAAGCAGTGAGATGTGAGTGAGATGCCAGAACTGACATAATAGGATTTTCCTAGTCCTAGAAGGATTTTGCTTATGGCTATGAAAAGTTAATTTCAGATCCTGATACACTTGCATTAATTTTTGAGACATTAGCTGAGTGTAGTACAGCAAAGAGAAACACAAGCAGCACACCACTGTGGTGTAGCTAATTGTTTATTACCTCCAATCAAAGAAGCATCAGTAATGTGAAGGCCACAGCATCTGCAAATAAAAAGAGGGAGGAAAGTGGCAGAAAAGGTCTTGCAGATTTCTTCTAGAGGTCTTAAGAAAACAACTGAGGAAGAAAAGGAAAAACAATAGCTTCACCATGTCCTAAAGGTGATACAAATGGGTCTTGGCGTATTTGGAAGATCCTGTTTGTTCATTAAAGTACTGTTTGACAGTCAAGCTCCAGAATGTACCAAACCTACCTGCTTCTGAGTGAGAAAGCACATCTTCGTGGTTGTATGATTTATGTATGAGAAACAAATGATTTAGATGCTTATATGCACCATACTTCAGTAATGTGTTTATATTCTGTGGAGTATTTGCTGACAAAAGGAGCATGTTATCTCTTCCTTTGCTGGTAAGGGATCTGTTGACTCCACAGCTATGTAAAAACCTCTCATCAGCACCTATTTTAATCAGCAAGAACTTTACTATAAATCATTATAAAAAAAAAAAAAACATTGTGCTACACTTTTATACCAATACATTTATTTTGAAATTAATAGGGAAAAATAATACAGAGCTTGTGCTTGAGATGGACTAATAAGCGTGCCCATGAGACTTTCCTTTTCAAGCACTAAATGAAAGCTTTTGCATTGCTAACAGGCTACAAAAGTTGCTTAGGTAATAAGACTCCTTTTCTCTTATCAGTAAAAAAGAAAAGGGGAGGGATGGGATGGCTCAAGGGATTGGTAATCAGATTACAAAGTCTTTCACTTCTAGGTCACTGGTTCAAATCTGCCCCCTGTTTAGTAGTGACCAAAAGCTGTTCCCATCTGATGGCTTTTCAGTAGCCTTTGTGCAATTCGTGAATGATCTATATCCAATGCCTGGCGAAAATCACTCCTAGCCATCGCTTTGGGAGTCTCAACTCAAACCCTTTAAATAGGAATAAATAATCTGATCATGCATTGAAGGGTTTGGTGGGTTTATTTTTCAGAATGATTTTAATAAGTTAGCGGAGCAATGTGGCTGAATTTTCACTGTAACAGCTGCTGTGGGCTACAGCTGCTACTGTCACTTTCCACTAATGTTGCTTCATAAAAAGTTGTTACCAGCTTGCTTAAAAATTGGACTGATGTGTCTTAATTTGAGCCACACGGTATCATTCCAATCTACTTTCATATTGGACGAGAGCAGATAAAACCATAATTGAAAAAAGAAGGAGAAGTAAAAGAAAATTACTAAATTTGTTCATCATAGAGGAAGCATACTTCTTATAGTAAAATTGATTTTGACAGGTAGAGTGTGAAAACATTTTTATTGATGGTTTTAGTGTTGCAGTAATGCTATGGAACCTGTAAGACTGCAACTTCAATGCATTCTCATGCTGTATGTGATTTAGACCACTGTGGTGTGCTCAGATAAATATTGGAATAACTGTATAAATTGAAAACAAGACAGAAAACTTAGCAGTACCTCAAAAGAAGTCCTTTTGAATGTATGCTTTCTAGTTTTGCTGCTTACTAGTGCCTGCTTTCTGTTAGTTGAATAATGGGCTTACATACTTGGCTCTTGTCAGCATTTTAAAGTTCTATTTTCCTTAAGGTAGGGGAGTGCTAGAGGACAATTGCTATAAAGGGAATGCAATTTCTGGTTCATTAATATATGAACCTATGAATCTGAAGTGAGGACTCTGCTAGATGTACATTTCTGTGGAAATCGCTGTGACAGTTTAGAGGTGTGTTTATGTCCATGGGGATACACACAACCCATTACAAAAGTATGACTTTTTCCTTAAAACCAGCCAACGTATTTCTTTTGAGACAGCAGGCATACCACATATCTGCTGCAGTAGATATTTGCAGTAGATTTTTTTTGCACAGAACAAGGTATTTCATCAAACCTAAATGATATTTCATCAATACAACTCTCACTGAATCAAATGAATCACACCAGGCATCTCACTCATTACTCACATAAACTTCAGAGTTTGCTTATAACACCTCAACCTGGAAAAATAAAAGTACATGTGCTTGCTCAGCAGAGATTGATGGGTATCAACAAGTGGAATGCACATTTAGCACAGGGCCAGCGCAGGTCTTTGCTCTCCCATGCCCAAGTGATTGGGAGTGATCTGCCTAACATGCCTATAGCTTCATGTTGAAAAACCTAAGCCAGGAGAGTGCTATAAAATCTGTGTACCACAACTCATGTTCTTACCCATGTTTTGCAAGAATGGCTCGAGTGGGATTTACTGCTACTATTTTAACACTCGGCCTTCAACAGCCAAGCTAGCTGGGCTGCGATGCAATGTTATCCCCTTTGGAAACTGCAGCAATTGCAGGAAAAGTAAATCCAGACAACGTATTTATGATCCAAACCACAACATTCTCTCCTAATAATACATTGATATCAGATGTCTCAGAGGTCTGTGGACTTGAAGCAGCTGGTATGGTATCCCACTGGAAAGCTGTTCCAGCTGCTGCAAGAGCAGTGTGTCTCCATGTCCTAGCACCAGGGTGTGTTGTGGGCTCCTCATAATGTTGGGCATAAGCTTACCTGCATCTGCATCTCTGGCCACATTTGCCAGAGGGGAGGACAGGGAGTGGGATCTAAGCTTAGCAGTACAAGAGGTGTGGGCAAAAAGCCTGCCAGCTTCACAGGGCTATTTGGTCCAGGAGCACAGGTTTGTAAGCCAAAGCCATTTGTTTCAGAAGTTCACACAAAGGTGGGGGAAGGGGGAGGAAGATAGTCTGAAAACACTGCCAACATGCCTTTGCTTCCTTTCTACAGGGAAGGCTGGTCTTGTTATAGTGGTTAGGTCAGGGCATGTTAGAAGTGGGCAGACCCATGATAGTTCAGAGAGTAAGGTTTGCCTGTATTTCAAGGTGATTGTGAGTTTAATCATTAGTTTAGAAAATAATTTGGTTAAACTGAGAAAACTCCCAGCAAAGCATTTTTCCTAGTGTAATGATACTTCTTGTGAAGTTTAAGAGGATCCTTTTAAGCCATAACTGCATGCCTATATATTGAATGTGATTTGGCACTGTGTGTGTTTCTAAAGTTAAGAATTTATGCCCCCCCATTGGTACAACCCAAAGCATGCAGAAACATTCAAGTTGCTGTCTCCGATAAGTGGACTTATTTCTTTTAAGTATTAGAGATGTGTGTGTGATGTCATCTGTCTAGGAGGACAGACATGGATATTGAAGCTCACAAAGATGGGAGCTGTGAACTGTTTGGTGTCATGGTCCAATTATGTGCTGACTTTCAACCAGTTATGTGATAAGCCATATTGCTCATCAGACCCCACTCTGCCTGCATAAGCTAAGGTGGTGGTGCTGGTAGGGAAATAAAGAAATGCAAACTTAGCCTGGTGGGTTTCTTCACTGAAGAGGACTTTGGAGGAAAAGGAGCAGAAATAAAGCTTGAATTGCTTTCTGGTTTAATGTTGTTTATGAACCTTATGAGATCAGAGGGTCATGGGGAGTATCTTGCTAGTGATGTGTAATGGTTTGAAAATAAGCACCAAGGATGGCTCCAGATGCCTTTGATCTAACTAAATGGCTACTTTGTATATGCTATTTAACTTACTTTAAAATAAGGCAAAGAGCATCTAGGAATGCTTTTCTGTATGCTAGACCAAACAAAAGGAAAATTATTCTCTTTTAAGGAGGTTATCATTTGGTAGATGTATAATAAAAAGCAGACAGGAAATACTTTGGGAAAGAGGAACTGACTTTCTACCTTCTCCCATGATTTTAACATTTTAAATTTTTATTGATGACAGCCTGAATATGTAGATTTCACTCAGTATATTTTGCTTTCCATAATATCTCTGAAATATTTTTTTGAAGTGGCACTTCCTAAATTGGAAGTTATGGGCCCTTATCTTACAAGGATGGGCAAGTAATTAAAGCTGCAGAAAGCCTTTTTCAGAGTATACTGGCCAGAAACTGTAGAATGTGTGCAGAAAGCTCAACAGACGCTTTGCTTTGGTGCAGCAGTGCCTGATCTTCACGCTACTGTGGCATCCTGATGAGATCTCATCACAGGACAAAAATTGCCATTTCTTCAGGTCATACCTGATGGACCAGGCAATCACTACTGTAGCTCTGCCTGCTGGCTCCTCCTGCACTGAAAGGAGAGGTTTGGTTGGCCAAGTGCTCTCCAAACCATCCCAGCTCGCCGGATGCTTTCTGCCAACCAGTGTGGCCTGGCTGATACCTCCAGGAAAGTCTGAGTCTGTCAACTTGAGTGCTACCGCCAGAGGCAGAGTCCAGTACAAAAATTCCTGGAACACTTTTCCACTTCCTAACAACCTTGAAAGTAAACATGCATCATTCTTAACAAGCCAGTCCCTCTTTGAAGCTGTGAATACAAGATTTTAGGTTATTTCACCAAAGAAGGGCTGTGTATGATGGATGAGCACCTTCCTACATGGGCAGCTGGGAATATTTGGCGCTTTTGTGCAGCATTCATTGTCATACTTAGGCACAGCACTCATGTTAAGAAGTGGCACTTGTTTTTCTTTTGTTGATCCATCCCTAGCAGGCATCACTTCTCTGAGTGATGTCATCAGCACTGAAGAGTGATTTGTGGTGTTTAATGAGCAGGCTTTTTCTGAGGGCAGTGCAGAGCACAGTACACATCAATCTCCTGGAGCATTCCTCAGAAGTAAATTACATGGGCATGCTGATGACCAGGTTGATGCAGGATCACTGAGCAGGCCAGGAGGAGGAACACAATTACTTCATGGCAGTGGGACGGCATCCAAGACATTCACGATGTTTCTATGTCCAAGGCTGCTGAGGTGGAAGTTGCATGTTGCTGCAGTGTCATGGCTCTCCAGATGTGATGGAGACCAGATCCATGCCCCATGTCTTTGAAGGGTGGAGATTGTGAGCTTCCTTTTCCAGTAAAGCTGTGCCTGATGTCTTCTGGCACAGGACATGGACCAGACATTTAATTATGAGTCTATTCTGTACTCTAAATTTGAAGATCTTTTTCTGAATGATTTCTTTCATTGTTTTTTTTATATTATGTAAAACAGTGTATTTTACAGACTTACACATGCTTTGCTTCACAAAGCCCTTCAATGTATGATGTCTCTCCAAGGAGACTTGTTAGACTTGCTGCTACCTTTCTATCTCATGAGTGGCTGGAAAACCTTGTTGGATATCTGATGGCATGTCCAATGTTTAATAAAGAAGGCTGCGTTTAAAAAATCCATCATTTCTCCTGCTTTACTTTTTTTTCTGACTTTGAAGATGTCAGTCATATGTTGGGGTTGAAACTAGATGATGCCAAAGGTCCCTTCCAACCCAAACTGTTCTAAGATTCTATGATATTGTGGTCTACTTTTTGTAATTTGGGTTTCTACCACACATGCACATAATTTTTTGGTGAAGGAGAATGTAACTTTAGCATTATAGTGGGAAAGAAGAGGGAAGCTGCTGCTCTTCTCTTTTGACTGCCTGCAATAACGAAGCACAATTTTTCACTCCCTGATCACAAGGAGAGCTACCTCCAGAAGTTTGAGTGACCTCAGAAATTTCAGTTTACATACCTTCTTGCTTCAGAGACCTTGCCTGTGGAGAAACTTTTCCTTTCTGAAGTTACTCAGAGGTTGTAAGAGTCAAAACTGAGGCTTCAAAGGACAGGAAGAGTGAATGTTATGTTATCCTCTGGCTGAAGTGGAAATTCAGCTATGTTTGAATAACAAGGATGTCAGACTTGATGTCCACCTGTGAGGTACTAAGCAGAAACATTCCGTTTTTCTCATTTTCTGGGTTTTTTTTTAATTTTTTTTAAAGTCTGGCTTCCTAATAAAAGTTAATATATAGGTTGATGTGTTTGTGTGCATGTATGATAAAATCAGGACAATTTCCTAAATAAATGACCAGTCCTTCTTCAGACACTGCCATCATCTAGAAATCCGTGGATGATTTGCCCTTCTTGGTGTTAAAGCAATGCAGTTCTCTCTCCTTTTCTAGGTATAAAACTAAATACAAGGAACCTGATTATTTCCTTGAAAAATGCACCAGCATGAGATTTGCATAAAACTGTTTTCCATGTACCATTCAAACAGAGGCAATGAAGAAGTAATGCCATTTTACCTTGCTATATTTGATACTTAACATGTAAAAACAATTATTTACTTGATTGTTTCACTTTCATTTCACCAGTATGATTGTTCACTTTTACACTGAGTTCTGGATTTGCACATTTATTGAAACATGAGAAAATTACTTCCATAACTTACTCCAGGCCATGTTTTTCATTAGATATGAACCATTACCTTTGTAATGGTGTAATATCAAAACAAAACTCCAAACCCTTATATCATTTCATTCTCAAGCCTTGTTTATTGTTAGTTGTCTTACACACTGATTTTCAGGAGCAGTTTATTTCAACTAATTTGTCATCTCAAATATTTAAGATCACTATATTTTATTTAAATTTATCTGAGCAGGAATAATTGCAACCTACTTATTCTGGCTCAAGGCTTTTAGATGTTTTCAGCCTCATAATGGAAAATAGGAGCCCAACCAGACAGGCTGAGAGTAAACAACTAGTTTTATTCACCCGTTTTATATGCATACTGGGTTTTTAGATAGTGCAGAGCTGTTCCACTGTAATTTAAAAGATGTTGAACTCAAGCAAGTACCTTAGGAAGAACTTTTTTCCTAAGTACAAAGGATTTATTTCTCTTCAGGCCTGCTGCCTGAAATCAGCCAAAGTAACTATCACCACGACATTAACCAGACTTGAAGCCGTGGGGCTGAAAAGCAGTGGCAGTTTGGAGCTGGACTGGGGAGCAGTCACATCCCTCAGATGAGTGGACCAGATGGCTGAGGTTGTTAGCAACGTCAGCAGTCCGGCTTCTATCTGCTGCCACCCTTCAGTGGAGCTCGAGCAAGCTGTGAGCTACTGCAGAGAGTCTGACAGGTGGCAACTGAAGGAGTCATCGTAACTCAGTCATCTGCATCCCAAGACTCTGTTCCTCCCTGAAACTGAAAATCCCTTAAAGACTTCTCTTATAAGTTCCCTGATAGGAGCTTCCTTACAACTTCCACCAATAGTGAGAGAACTGGTGGGATTTGAAAACTTACTGTGGTTTGCTCACTGATAGATCTAAGGCAGCATTTGACACCACGCTTTGATGGGGCACCTCTGATAAATTGTCAGCTGGGCTATACTTCTGGGTGTCAGCTGTGCACTGCTGCTCTTAAATGCTTCAACTGTCTCTAAGGGCTGCAAGATTGGGCTGAAAATGTGGTACCCCACCTCCATTTATACAAGGAGAAGTTCAAAATGATAGCTTGTGCCCAGAGCTGACTAAGATTGTGAAAGTCATTGTAAAAGCTGAGGCCAGGATAGCAAGTCTGAGGTAAGAGGCTGAGGACACTCCCAATTTCAAGCAGAGACATCTCTGTTTCCTAGTCTATGTAGACCTTACCTTTCCTTGATATTACAGCACTTCAAGCTTTCGGTCATGGGTCTAGATGGCTTCTCTTGGCACTTAACTATTATTTTGGCTTTATTGTGTTGTGATCAGGTTTGCTTTGGATTTTATTTCTTTTATATTCTATTTTAATTGAATTTCTTTAATGGTAATTAATTTTTACTTTCTTTTTTTTGCTTTATTATTTAATTTCAAAGTGGGTGTGGAACTCAAATATTTGTCCACTGCTTCAGAAATCCAGATAAACCTAGAGAAAAGAAAGCTATGGCCAATAAGGTTTTACTGGCAAGGAGTGGAAAAATCCTTCACCATCACAGCCAAGATAACTTTGTTAACAAAATCTCCAGGGCAGGTTTTGCATAGCTGTACCAATAGATGACTGGTCTTGCTGGCTGATTTCATGTGATTTGGAGAGCTGGTGCTGCCTCCTGCCAGAAAACCTCCTGCATCCCTCTAAAAGGATGCTGCTTACACAGACACATGGTAAAGCCAGAGCAGCGAAGGATGTACTGTGCTGAAGGTTTGGCGTGGTCACATGCTCAGCCCATCTTGCGCTACCCAAATCCAAATAAACAGTGAGTACAAAATGAAACAGCTTAGTGAACTATGTGATTTTGCAAGTGTGATTTTCGTGGGGCTCATATACTTGCAGTGCACATACACAAACTATCTTTAAGCAACCTAGCTTGAGTATCAGATGCTCCTCAGCATTAGTTGTGCCAGATACTGCGCATGGTAGTTTTGGACACTTTCTGGCTGCTTAAACTGACCTTTGTGGAGCTCTGCTTTCATAAGACCAGACTGGTTTTTATCTCGTATGTTAGAGGCAATCCAACAGCTAGCTGCTGCTGTCAGCAACATAGAAATATTAACACTTATATTGATCAGGCTTCACGTTCTGTACCTGGATAGGAGGTAGGTAGAAGCTCTTGACCCTTCAAAACTTGATTTTCATGCCAACGAGATCTCCCCAGTTCAACTCTCCAATCTTGGGACAGGAGACTCCAGCTGTCCAGGAGGGGGTCCCAGCTGGCTGACTCAAGGTAGACTCATCTGCTCCAAACCTCCTTTTCTGATCATTACTGCGGTTCCACAGCAGTACAAAGGTATCTTGGCAGCCTTCATTGCTGAAATGTCTTGAGGTCCAGTGAAAAATGGGTTAGTTTTTGTTTGCCTTAGTTGAATTTCTAATGGGAAGGAGCTTCACCAAACCCTCTTGTCTAATGTACAGCTTTTTTGCCTGCTAGGAAGTTTTCTGCAGAATGCCAACATTTTGTGCTCCAGAGAGTAGAGGATGTCCCTGACACCAGCTTGTTTTGGTTTGGTTTGCTGTGGGCAAGATGTAGCCTTTTATCCCCATGGTGCTATACTAGTTTATGCTGTGTGATGGGCTTTCTGTTGAACTGCTGTGCTTCATTCATGCTAAACAAATGGTTGGGAGCTTTGTAGTTGAGGTGAGCCAGCATTCCTGCCCATAAGCTCTGCCACGCCTAAACAACCTGTGTTTGAGAAGTTGATGTTTCCCTCATTATTACAGGTCCTCAAAGACTTCTCTCTTATAAGCTCCCTGTTGTGATACACTAGGGTCAAGAGAACAGGAGAATTGCATTATTAAGTTTAAAGTTTTGATAAAGCTGAAGCCTGAGGCTTTCTGCAAGAGAACCATGAGTTTTGTTTGCACTGTTCAAAAATGTGCTAACAAAATTCTGTGTACAGATTTTTTTTAGTTGTTGGGGTATTTTACTGAGCTATGCATAAGGGAGATGACTTCTTATGATCTATGACTATTTTTGATCTAAATATTTTTCTACTCATAATTGATTTTATGAACTTACAGCCCTAATGTAAGCTGTACTGAATTTTCAGTAGAAGTTCTGCAAGAGAAATTGGTTTGCATTGTGAGCTATGACAAGTCCTAGACTCCAGATGCTTTAAAGCAATCTCTTCTAATATGTTCATACATTATTACTACTGGTGCAGTATGATTTATTGCTGTAGAAAAATATCACAGTTTTAGATGTAGCATCCAGTGGATCTTTGAACAAAATATCAGCAAGTACTATGTCATTCTCTGAATGTATCTTTGAATGTATTTCCTTTTGCTGTTTAAAAACTGATATGTATCTGGGGCTTTGTCTACTGCAAGCAGGGACTTTATCATATCTGCAAATTCATTTAGGGAAGATGATTGTTGTTGCTAATTGAAAATGAGAACTGGTGGAACTTTGGATTGTTTATTATTTTTGCTGTGTTTGAGCATAGTTGCCCAGCAATTCTAATTCTAATTCCTAATGAATAATATTTTATGAGGGCTTGGGTATCTAATTCCATTTTAAGTTGTGCAGAGAATTTAAATTATTTCAGAAATTCAGGAATTTTGTTCAGGAAGCAGTGAAAGGTCTTAGGAATGCCAGACCAATAAACTTGCACTACGGAATACGGAATTATGTAATTCCTGGTGGAATTTTTCATAATTGAGGACAGGCTCAAGTGCTTTCAAGCAGAGAGACTAGTTAATTGGTTTGTGTGAGACTGGGTGAAAAGATGGTTGAAGAGGATGCTGGTTGACTGTTGTACTACCAGTTGTAGACTGGAAACAAGCAAGTTACAACAAGGAGAGAATATGAAGTTACCTAAAAGGAATCCACATGTCTTTCCAAGAGGAAGTAAAAGTTGTCTTCTTGCACACTACTTCTCTCATGTGATTTCTTCTCTCTTCCCATCTGCCACTGCTTTTACAAATATTTCAGTGTCCAACTGAGGCTATTTCAATCCACCAGAATTTCTACTGCAAATTCCACATCTGGAAACCAGTGAGGACTTTTGGACAGGGGCTTCCAGTTGTTTCCTCTGGAAAGAATTCTGTGCGCAGATGCTAAGATGTCTTCATTTTAAGACAATTGATTTAAATTATTAATTTAAATTATTTAATTTAAATGTAATGCTCAAACCACTATGATGCAACTAGATATAATGTAGGACTCACATCAAAATTATATTGCTCTAAGCCGAATGCTTGTTGTCAGCATACCCGCTGAAGCCCAGTGCATGCCATATAAATACCAGGTCACAACTGAAATTGCTATAGAAGATGAAGAAAGTTGCTGAAAGATTTATTTCAAAACTTCAAGAGAAATAAAAATTTGGATGTGGTTTTTTTAATTCATTTTTAATCCATTTTTCCTCCTTCTTAATTACAAACAACACAGAAAAGTAAATATTCCTTGCATATGAAGTGATGGGTTTTTATTTGATTGTATCAACTTGCAAAAATAAAAACCTGTAAAAAACAAACAAATATTTGAACTTTAAATTTTCTCAGAAGTTGGATGTTTTTAGCTATTTTAAATGTTAGAATAGTTATAAAGAGTATGGAATCAATGTTTCTAGGATTTACTCACACAGGCCATTTGCCTAAAGTCTAATTGGTACTTTCATGGATTTTCATGTTGGTGAGATCAGACCTTTGAGTCTCCTTTTAACACAATGATGCTTTCATTTGACAGGAGTATCATGCTATAAAATATATACCAAAGGTATATTTTATCATCTATTCTGACTGTATATGCATGCTAAATATACTGCATATGTATATTGTATGTGTGAAGCTATGTTTTATTTACACACACTACAGATAATACGGGTATTAACCTTTTGATATTAGATTGTTATGGTAACTGTGTTAAAAACTTACAGATTAGCAGTAGAATACTTAGTAAGTTGAACAACAAATAAGCAATTATTATGTGTGAACTTAAGGAATGCATTTTTAGGGATTTTCAAGTTCTTGCTTATGTAACTGTTCAAGCTGAATACTTCTGCAAATAGATAATTGACATTTTCCCTTCCAAAATGAAGGAAGAAATTTTCAACCACTGGGATAAAGAGGACCTTCAAAAGGATGCTTGAATGCTTTCTAACTTGTGGCAAGGAAAACTGGTCTACAATTTGTCATTCTAAGGGCATCTAAAATATAGTGTTGGCATATGGTTAGTAAGTTGGAAAATCAAACTTTACTATGACTATGAAGAAGGAACACAAGAAAAAGGATCAATTGGAAATGCCTAAAGAGAGAAGATTATTGCGAAAGTCTAGAGGACCCAGAATCATGAATGATGCAGGAATGTCTGAGAGCCTTTTTACATAACAGAGAAATGCCAGTTTACCTACTTCTGGTTTTGAATGGATTATTGGAAGAAGGAGTATGAGGGGAGAGTGAACCATCAAGTGATGAGGTTTACAGAGAGATGTCCTCCTGGAAAATCTAGTCAGCTAAGAATAACTTGAGATTTTTAAATGGACATTGAGCAGGAAATGAAGTAATTCCTAGGCTGTAAAAACGTTCTGTTTGTGGAATTCACTGATGTAAAAAGATTATAAAGCATAAATGAACTTTAGACAAAATTCTTATGCCTTTGTTTGCTAAAGTAAAATATTCTGAAGAAAAACATCTAAATTTTAATATTTTTAATAGACTTTGGTCTATTAAATACCTTCAGTTTTAGTATGTTCACCTCAAAAGACTCTACAGGCTGCATGGATTAAAACAAGTCATGGGAAATGTAAATCATGCATCCTATAGTATCCTTCCTTTGGAATCTAGAACAACTTTCAAGTTATATCAAATTTGAATGGTAGCTGGATACTACATTTTTGTTTAAAGTCAATCTATTTTATTTTTACAATTTTATTCCACTCAATTATTTTTTAAAACTTAGATTAATTCAAAACTGGTTTTAGAAAAGAGAAATATGTTCTAACTGTGAGCTATCAATCCATTGAATCTAAAGCATTTACTGAGTATTGAAGCTCCTGTTCCCAAAACCCCATAGACTTATTGTATATTCTTACAGGGTAAATTATCATCCCTGATAAGAGGGTCTGCTGCTTGAGCTTAACCTGGATCTGTTGTCCTTGGTTATTATTATCAGTGAATGTCCCATTGTAGCAGGAAACTTGAGCTGCTCTGATAGAAGCAAAAATGTCCTCAGTTTGACATGCTCTGTTGTGACATTTCTGTGTCACTGAAACATGGACACGTTAGACTTCTTGTTGAAGTGAAGGTTATGCCCTTGATTCTTCCCCCACTTGATGTATTGTTTTTGTCTATTTCTTTCTGAGTTGGCTCAGAAGGGCATGGATGCCTACCAAAACTTTTTTCTTCTGGGCTGGATGTTAAGAAATCTGTAAGTAAAGCTCAGTTAATCCCTTTGATCCCTCTTTGCTCCTGCATCCATGAGACCTTATCCTAACCCTAGCACTGTGGTTGAGTTATCAAAAAACATCACATTGTCAGCCTCAGTCACTTTGCTGATCTTTGTGAAGAGAATACGATTCTGCAGGCATCCACAAAGCTGAATGGCAAGCACCAGGAGCATGTTGGGTATTGCATATTATTTCCTATATATCATATATGATCTGAAAAGCAAAGACTGTATGTACTATATGAAGAAAGAGTAGAAAGAAATGGTGATCAATGGCTGCCAGTTCTTACATGTGCATAGGGAAATTGAAAATAGCAAACCTGAGCTGGGTCTGGAAAAGAAAAAGGGAACTGCACCTTTGTATTTTCTTGTGATTTAAAGAAAAAGGTGATGTTCTAAGATGAACTGGGTGGCTAGTTTTCGAAACAGAAACATGGGACACAGTAGCTTGAGAAAAAGCTGCTTTTCCAAAGCAGAGCATATTTTTTATCTTTGCTGGTCATTAGAAGTGCTTCTGAATACCAGCCCTTCATGGAGGAAGTCATGCTGGAATACTCTGAGCTGGTGATGATTTTAAACTTCAACTCTGAGTAATTGGTAGGTATGTGGGCTTCAAGGACAGTGATATTTTTGCACCTTTGACTGTTTAATCACAGTGTTTTGTGGAAGACAGTGCGGCTGTACGAGTGGTAGAATGCACAGTACTGGAACAGGAATATTAGTACATAAGGTGTGTTTAAAACACTTATTCAATGCACAGCAGGGTTTAAAGCATGTGTGTGAGGCTGACAGGTCTTGTTTTTAGATACTGTCTCTTTCAAAAAACTTTGTTTCTGGTAGGTTTTTTCAGAAAGCTTTTTTTTCTGGTAGGATTTTGGAGTCATTCTTATGGCAAGGACATGGAACAGTGGGTTCAGAGTTACAGTCTGTGTGCTGATAAGCAGTTACTAGAGCATGAAGAAAGAATACCTGATTTTAGAAATGTGGTATGTGTTACATTTATACAGAGGGAAGCTTAAAAAAAAAATTAACTTTATTGCAGCCTACACAGTGATAATGACTCCAGTTGTGAAATGCTGGTTTTATAAGTATAATTTATTATGCTTTCTTTGATCCAGTGTTACAAATTAGGATCACTCGTGTCAGGAGATTAAAACCTTTTTGTCTCTCTTTGATATCAAGCTATTCTTTCCCAGTACCTTTTATCTTGCATAGCAGTGCTGTGTTCCACAGCATCTTTGTCAGTTCACTTGTGTTATTTGCAGCAATAATTTAATTTGTTTTAAAACTGATATTATTTAGTCATACAGTCATTTGCAACAACAGAGGCTCTTTAATATCCTAAAAATGTTGAGAGGCTTTGGTGTTAGCTGAGTAAGCATATGAATAAGAGAGAAGAGAGAAGAATTTTGGGACCATGGTGAGTGTGCAAGATAGCTAAATTGGATAGAAAAAGAAAAAACCTATACAAGTCAAAGTGAAATTGTACATCAGAAAAACTACAGCAATCTACTGAAAATTAGTAGATGATAGTCATGAGAACCTTACAGTGAACCACAGGTACCAGCTTCCCTGAAGAACTGAAATAGGAACTTGGAGAAGCTTGTAAAAGGTGTCCTCAGGGAATCTTCCATTTTTTCAGTATGATACCTTTAATCCTAGAATTGTCAAGCCACATGGAAAATAATAGGACTGAATAGTTCAGTCAGTTAAAAGTTGGTATTATTTTTTTTTTATCAAAAATATTAGGTCTTTCTGTTTTTCTGCACCCGTTAGGAATTGTATAAACTTTAAAACAAATGAAGTCAAGTATTGAATCTGTATTTCTGTTTCTTTTTAAATTTAAGATCATTATCTCTGACTAAGCAGACTCTATTCAATAAAAGGAATTAATTTAAATACAATACTATTTAACAGATGATTCAACGAGAGGCAGAAGTAAAGAATAGGGTAACTGCTGTGGCGTTGACAGACTCAGTTCACAATGTGTGGCATCAAGAAGTTGGGAAAACTATTCGAGAGTGGATGCGAGAGGTAAGGCCATTTTTTTAAAGAATTTGAGTATTTACATCTGTGTATGGCTGAATAAACGTCTGGGTGTGAAAGACGGCATAATACAGAACAGTGGAAATCATGTATCCATACCAGCCACTAAAATAAGCAAGATTACAGCCATTTCTGAACTGCCAAGTTAGCAGTCAAAATACTAAGTGCCAAGTCCAGTGGTTTTTTCCTCATGCACAGCACAATAGAGACATGCCAAGGCAGCCCATACACTGCCTGATACCTGGAACAAAGTCCTGGGTGCACCCTGTGCTGCTGGCTTGATCTGGCAGTGATGGGAAATCTCCTTTAAGCTCTCTCCATGACTCAGTTTGATGATTTTCACAACTGGCAAAATATCCTTTCTCTCAGCAGCTTTTTGATATGTAATTACTCCTGTAGCATTCGAAACTCTTACATAGGTATGGGGTTCCTGAGTTTTTAAAATTCATATTTTTAGAGCGAGACCAACTAAACTACTCTTTATGAGTCTCATCCTCACCAGATCAGGCTCATCTCTGTATTCTGCATTCCCATGGCAGAACACTAAAACAATAGGTACACAGAGTGAATTTTAACTAGTCACATCCTGAACTTTCTTTTATACTTGCCTTTTTCTCATGGATTTAGTGAAACTTTTTGTATACTGTGCCTATTCTTGACTTAACCTAAAAGTTTTATAGGCCGCAACTGATGGGAATAGAGGATCACCTGGGATGCAGCCTGACAGCTCTGACTTAAGTGTTAAATATATAAAGAATGGTAACCCCTACAGGCTCTGTCAGAGAAATCCCCATTTTCTTTATGGGAAATCAAAACCTTAAAATATGTGTTATGTAGTAAAACTGAAATTTTAAATCCTGTAATTTGAATCTGACAACTCCATTTTTCTTTAAGCATTTAGTCTGAATAAGAAAAGTGCATTACCTTTAATTTCATTTGCAGAAAGTAGATGTTAAAGAATAAGTTAAATGATTAATGGCCTAAAAAGTGGATGGAGTGTCATAACTTACATTAGCATTAAAAATCTCCTATAAGAAAGAAGAATTTTACATATGTGAAATGTGGCTGAGTGGTATTAAGACTAGCATATCACCTGGATATCTCTTACTTTAATCGGGTTTAAGGCTAGTGGTAAAATGAATAATAATTAAAATATACACCTAATCGCTGCCTGTCTGTAGGGCTAATTGCTGTCATTGAAAGAATGAATTGTTAAAATAAAGTAATTCTTCATTGGAGCTATCTCTCCTGTATCACTGGTGGCCTATTTTTAGTACCTATAGATGTCATGATTTTTGAATTTATTAGGAGCTGTGATGAATGATAAAACAAATCATCCATTTACATATCTTGACACTGCTTTCGAGAATACTTATTTCTTACAGGCAAGTGTCACATTGTATATAAAAGCTAGTTAATTGTGTGCTAATCTTCTGTATTATCTCCAGCTCTCTGATGTAGTGTTCTATCAGTAGTTATTATTAATTTTACGTATTTCAAATGATTGTAATACTTCATAAAAATTCTACTTCTTTTGTAATTTCTACCACCTTACATTTGCAATTTCACATTCAGCTGTTAATTAAAATTACACATGCAAATAATAAAATTATAATGCTTTACTACTTTAAACCTTAAAACCGTCATGAAACACTTCCATTTTAACAATTTTTTACTAAATATGTTATATTACTGGATAGTGTGTTTGTTTTTTTCTTTTTCCATTGAGTTCAATAGTTTCATTGATCTACTGTTTCTTACAAAAATCTGCCATGCTTTGTGAACTTCACTTTCTAATCTCATACAGCAACCCTTCCTTTATATTGTCCCTGCTCTCCCTGGTCCCAGAACAGTAGGGTTGCCTTGACAAATCTATTCAAAAGCCATTCCTCGCCCTTTATTGGTGGGGACTGAAGCCTTTGAAATTCTCTCCCCACTGCAACACAGCTGACATCTTCTTCCAGACAGAATGAATTAAGGAAATACAATAAGATACTTGATCTACCAGTCAAGGATCTTTCCACAGTGAGGACAGACTCCATGGTGCACAACTAGGGCAGCAAGCATCTACAAATACACAATACATGCTGTTTACCAGAAGGGAATTCATCCATTTTTACTATCATGAACTGACGGTATTATTTTTTTAGAAATCTATCTGAAAATTGACTGGGTATTTCCAAAAAGTTGTGCAGTTTTTTTACCTTTTCCACTTAATGAAGTTGATCAGGTTTTCAGAAAGGAAAAAATAGAATTTTTAATAGAGCAAGCAATGTTGATCTTGTTGTTCAGCGGGTAGTCTTATTAAAAATGTAGTTGCTTTATAATTAAATCTTCAGTTCAGTAGATTTGTTGGTGTTTCATCATACTTTATTGAAAGCATATTATTTAATACTTCAGTTTATAGACAACTCTGAGTAGAAGGCATTTGGAGCAAAACATTTAGAAAATTCATGGCAAATTCATCCTACTCAGAGGTTCAGGAATGAAAGGTAAATGTAAAGGCTTCCTGAATATAATTCCCCAAAGACCAGTATTTGCCTTTTTTTAATGTTCATGCACATTCATCTCAGCTATATTTCCAATTATTTTAATATTAATCTGCTATCTTGATGGTTTCTGTTTAGCTATAATATTTTGTTTCATGTTTTCATGAATGTTCTTTCCATAGTGTACACCAGCAAAACACCTTGAAAAATTCAGATTTCTTAATGTTAGCAAACGAGCTGGCTCAGTGTTTATACCAACACTTATTAATATCAACACCAACTCAGAAAATCTTAAAATGTGTGGTGGGTAGTTCAGGCACTAGTTGGTCAAAGCACCTGCTCAAGTCCACTGGTACTCAAAGTAGCACTTAAAAAACATCATACTTGAACACATTAGAAATCTGCTGAATTATGTTCTTACTCTTACTTAGTATGAAATTACAATATTTCATTATCAGTAAGTATAAATTAGTGTAATATACTGCCCAGTTGTTATTGTGACAGTTGAGTAAATTGGTTTGAGTATTTTGATGTGATCACTGTCTTCACTTACAACATCTGTATTTATTTTTGCTCTGAGTTTTTGGTTTATCCCAAGAAATGCCTGCCTGCTCTTACAGAACTGCTGTAACTGGGTGTCCAGCTCTGAGCCCCTGGACACGTCAGTGGAGTCCATGCTGCCAGACTGTCCCCGTGTCTCTGCAGGTACATCCATTTGTTTGTAATAAGCCAGTGTACATGTTTATGCCCAGAAGCTGCTTGTTTATTTAAAAATGCATTTGGTTTGGACTGCATTTTAACCCTTCTACAGCAAGATGTGGCTGCTGCTATTTCATGCAGCCCACTCTTTTTTTTTTTTTTTTGTGTATGGGATTTAAATTCTCTTGTCTACTTGTTGGTTGAATTTTTCTAATCTTCCATTCTGTTTAAGTAATTGGTGACATTATATGTAGGAGTCTAAGAAAAATAATACTGATAACAAGAACCAGTAAATTTATCATAGGTCCTTGAATAAATATCTAACTCTATGTAGGCAACAAAGTTTTGAAGAAGTACATTAATGGAAGGTACAGTTAAAATAATTGAGCCACTTTCCTGAATGCTGATTAGCAAAGTCTAGTTTACATAGCAAACAATTTGCAGCATCCAAGAATGTTGATGTGAGTTTTCTGTTATTTTGGATATACTCAGCTATGCATTTTCTCTATTGAATAATAAATCTCAAAAAGCACGTGAAATAATACAGAGACTTTAGTTAAATGTGTGATAATTCCAGAAATTAGATGTTGTCATCAATGTGAAAGGAAAATATCCAATCTCTGTAGGAAAGTAATCTAAAATACATAAAGCGGTTACTGAACTTTCATGCTTGATTATCAAGTTCCCTAAAAGCCATAGGTAGAGTATTTCTGTAGAATATAAAAACAAGTTCAAAGGAAGAAACAGCCTATACAATATTAATTTAAAAGCTAAAACAATATTTGACCTTGCTCTTTGGGATGCAGTTGTTCGTTTGACAAGTTAGTTTCATATCTGTCTGCATTTGTGAGGTTGTTAGTGAGACCTAACCTTGCAGATGAAACTGAGTTTACTGCAGGATATTTTTAAGGTTTGGAAAATTTAGCACTACTTTGTTTGAGAGCTCACAACAACCAGAGATTTTGCTTGCATTTCTGCTATGGTTTGGGATCTCACTGTGCAGATCCTCAGCTCTGCACAGACACATGCAATAGAACTGACATTCTTTTTTCATGTGTTAGAAAATTATATATAACTAAAATTTTCATAGATTCAGCATTCATTTAGCAAGTTTCTGCTCTTTTAGGGGAGAGTACTACAGTTTAAAGGAAAAATATTGTTCAGGATTGGAATTCTTTAGAATAAGATTCACTTCCAATCTCTGACATCTCTGTTGCTCTTGTGAAAGACGGCGTGTTATAGAGTGGTCATTTTAGTCAGGTAGATAAGGGCTCAGATAGCAATGTCAGTATTTATTGTACAGTGGCCAATACTGAAATTCTTCCATGAGAGCATCTCTTCCCTTCCGTTTATTCACCAAATAAATATAAATATAAATATAAATATAAATATAAATATAAATATAAATATAAATATAAATATAAATATAAATATAAATATAAGGCATTCTATATAAGAAATCCTAGATGTTACTTAAAAAGCAGACTGATGGTTCATTAGAGCTGTAAATAATAAGTCTTGATTTTACATTTCTCAGGTCACAGTGGCCTTAATGTTTATGCACCACTTAATGAATTCCCAAGCTGCACTGAAGTGCAGAAGAAGTGGTAGAAGAATTATTTAAATGTGGTAGGATTTCAGCCAGTAAAAGTTGGGTATTTGTATTTAGTGCATACATTGAAATAAATTAAGATCACTCATGAACTCTCTGAACAGAGATTTTTGGTAATGATTTAATGTAAGATAACTATTTCCAGGCTTTGTAATATAAATATAATTTAGAATAGTATAACTTCATGTGACTGCTCCTGAATTATCAGTTTGCTCACATGTTTTTGCTTATATTTCTTGTAATCATCTCTTACATGAACAACTGTGAGACATTTGCAGAGAACCAACTGAAGTGTCTTTATATGACCAATGGTATAAACCTGCATTAGGGCAATATGTAATAAATTTATTAAATATTACTAGATGTAGGAGCATTATTGTTTAACATGAGAGATTTTATTTCACTCTTTTGAGAACTGTGGTAATGAAAGAGCCCACACTCAAATCCTGGCAGCATTGCCCTTGGTATTTCAATGAATGACAATGAGAGCAATCAGAACAATGACAGATCTTTTTAAATAAACCTTTTGCAGTAGAAAGGTTCACTTCTATGCTTGGAAGCCCATCTTTCATCTCTGTTTGCACTGAAAGTAAGTTCAGAATTACCTCATGGTCACATCTCTTGAGCCAGCTTTTCCAAGAAGAGTCTGATATTCAGCCATTCAGTATACTGGGTGTTCTGGTTTGAACAGCAAAACCAGTGAGAGACTCCAAGTCAGAAAATACAATTCATTATGAAAAGGGAAAATAAAACAAAAAGGAAACAAAATACATGCAATAAGGAAAAAGAAAACCACTGACAGAGTCAGAATACAACCTGACATCTTGTTGGTCAGGGTGTTGGTAGCAGTCCTGTTGCAATGGTGGCTGCAGTCCTCCTGGAGTGGCAGTTGTGGCTCTGTTGAAGCAGTGATCCTGGAGAAAAGGTGCAGCCCTCCACTGAAGGTCCAGTGGTGATGGATGGGCCTGTTTTCCTCTGGGAGTCCAGTGGAAAAGGCTGCCTTGGTGTTGGACCTCTCCGAGTCTCAGGTTTTTATCCAGGTAGAGGGGCTTGGTTCCAGCCCCCCCCCCGCCCGGAGCATTTTCCAATGGGGTGATGGAAGTTCATCAGTGGACTCAATGGCCCATGAGCAGAAGACCTGTCCCTGGAGGGAGGATGGGTCGTGGAAGACATAAGGAAACTGCTCTTGATGGTTTCTTATCAGCTGGCTTATGTTGATAAGAAGATCACATCACTTCCCCCCTTCCCAGTTCCAACAGATGGTAATAGAATAACACAGTCCTGATTACATTTTGCACTGCAACCCGTGACACTGGGTTTTACAGGCAGTCCTAATTTGTGAGCAGTTCCTACTGCAGATTATCTCACAGTCTCTTGCTTGCTTTTCCCTTAAAATCACTTGAGACAAGTAAATGACCATCAAACTGGAAAAATTACTTGTATTTCCAGAAAGAGTTGTTTCTTGATTAAAGAATTATTAAGGAATTAAAATGTTTGCCATAATTGATTCATGTTTTACTTGACTACAAAAAGGAATGAATACACTTTAAATGTTGAGAGCATGAGAACAATATAGAAAAAACAAGCCATAATAAATCCATTGTCTGTTCTTGTGGCAAAAGGTACTTTGTTGGGCCCACCTTCAGGGTCTTTCATCCATGTCTCAAGTATTTGTTTGCATGGTGGTGTCATAGTTTCATATCTTCTGGCATCTTGTTGTTGATGTGGACAATGAGTTTGAGTGCACCTTTAGCATTTTTGTCAACAACACCAAGCTGTGTGTTGCAGCTGGCATACTGGTAGGAAAGGATGTGTCCCATTTTGGGCCTGCAGAAGAGAAATAGACCCCATAAAATTCCAAGTGCAAGGTCCTGCACATGGGTCAGGGCAGTTCAAAGCACAAGTACAGGCTGTGTAGGCAGTCACTTGACAGCAGCTCTAAGAATGATACACAGTTGTTGGTTGACAAAAACTCAACATGGCCTGCCAGAAAGACAGCCATATCCTGGGGCACATCAAAAGCACAACCATCAAGTCAAGGTGGTTGGTTCTGCCCCTCTGCTGTGCTTTGATGAGACTCTATCTGGGTGTCTGCATCCAGCTCTGGGGAGTTTAGCACAAGAGAGGTGTAGTCCCACTGGGGCAAATCCAGAGGAGTCACAAAGATGCTCAGAGGGGTATAGCACCTCTTCTGTGAAGACAGAGTGAAAGAGTTGTTCAGCTGGGAGAAGAGAATGCTCTGGAGGACCTTGGAGCACCTTTCAATATCTGAAGGTGCTACAAGAGGGGTTTTTGACAAGGGCATGGAGTGATAAGCTTCAAACTGACAGAGGGCAGGTTTAGATGAGCGAAGCCAGGAAAGAAACTTTTTGCTTTGAGGGTGGTGAGGCGCTGGGACAGGTTCCCAAGGAAGGTTGTGAGTGATCCATCCCTGCAGGTGTTCAAAACAAAGTTGAATAGGGTTTTTTGAAAGTTTTGCAAATTCCCCTGACAAGGGTTTTGGAACTTTTAAAATTGCTATTTCTTACCCTCTTTAGTTTCAGCCGTAATTAAGGACCTCTGTTAGACTGGTATTATCTTCTGTCTCGGTCTTAACCTATCTTCCTAATAGAATCAAATCAAAATACATCTATTATCTCTCAGAGGAGGTAGATCCATCTCCTATCTAAGACATAAGAAAATGTGGCATGGAGAAAGGTGAAGGCATCAAAGCAGTTTGTACACATAAAATGGAGTAGAGTTGGGAGTATTTCTGGTTAGGAGGCTGGAGATCAGCTTGGAATTTGAGAGTGACAATGCAATAGACCGGTTGCACTGCATTACTGCTAACTGTAGTTGCAGTTCATGCTGTGTCTCTGAGACCTTACAACATTTCTCCTAGTTCTGGAGCAGGGATTTCAGAAGCCCTAGGGAAGTTATCTTATTGGAGTGACTACTGGGCAAGAATGGCTGGAAGTGGGGATGGGAGAAAGCAGATCCATGGATCTACGTGCATTTCTGATGCTCTTCAGAATTAAATCACTTTGATTTCAGGATAGTGGCTTTATCTTCACCCCAGGAAAGGTATTGTGGTAAATTTTGCCAGGTAAGTATGTTTTGGTTTCCTGAATCCTGTTTGTATTCCTTAGCCCATGTGTTTCTGCTAGAGAAAGCTTTTTATTTAGGAGAGATGATTAAACTTCTCAGTATTTTGCCAAAGTGGATATGCACCAACACTCATTTAAAATAATCAAGTGAAGATGTTGTAACATTAGTAAAATGAATTGCCTAATCAAATCTTTATAAAGCCTTCCTAGTTGGCCCCCAAAATGGCTAGTTATTCTGTTAACAGTTGCAGCCAATGTAGTTAAAACATTGTGAAATAAGGAAATTAGAACTTAAAAGACAAACAATGGAATGTAACACTGACAGTAATCAAGAAAAGTTCTATTCAAAGAAGAGCCTAGACTTGAATATATGTCTGTGTAATAAGAGAACAAGTGCAAGAATTAATTAATACAGCTGAATAAAGTAGCCTCAGGGACGTAGATGAAAAACAAACTATTTTGGGGGACAGGTATGACACGTGCTAGTGGTGTCCTTGAGTGAGTCTTCAGATAGTATTTTCTGGTACCAAAAAATCAAGATTGAACTCTGTATTATATATCAAACATTCAATTACATTTTGATATGCCAAGCACAACTCTTTTTTTGTGCTTGGTTTTGTTTTTTGCTTTGAATTTAGAAAACATCATTAATAGCTCTTCACTGGCTGAGCAAGTGTGCAGCCTGTGGCCCCACACACGAGTGCCCATGTTGCAAAGCTTGTGTTGATACCTAGGAAACAATGCATTACCCATTGGATAACGTCAGTGGTAATTTCTGTTGGCTTTGCCTAACAGGTGACTCCTACCTGCTGTTTTAAGAGTTCAGTGGTGCATTTCTGCAGAAAAGCTTGTCTGTCTCCAGATGCACCCCCTGCTGGGCAGATCCTGGGGTTCAAACAGGACACTCTCCAGTGAGGTCAAATGGGCTCTCCAGCACCACAAGGCCTGTGTGCAGGGGTAATTGCATTAGTGAGGCTTGTGACAGCTCCAGGGAAGGATCAACGTATTCCTTCCTGCTTTTTTTCCTCAGCTGTACTTGCACCACACTACAATTCCACTCTCACACATGTATGTATCTTGCTCATAAAAAACAAGGCAGAAGGAAGCATAAACTATATTAAGTGCTGAGACAACACCTGGCTCATACTTTTAGCAGCTTTTAGCTCAGTGTACCAATGCTTCTCTTTTTTTATTTTGTTCACTCTTTATTCAGTTTAATGAGGACTGCTTTGAGCTGTTCTTTGATATTAGTTTTTCATGACCAGTGATAGGTGCTCAGCAGTACAAGAAATAGGAACAAAACCATGCACTTCCTAAAATAAAGCAATTAAGCAATTTTTCCATTCTGTTAAAAATGTTATTTCTACATTCACTAGTCATTCATGGGTATTAATATGACATTAAGCAATGTTTACTGTAAAGCTCTTTGCATTTTATGTCTTCATGTGCATGTAGTTCTGTCAATAAAAACTTTGGATTTCAGGAGAAAAAATAAAATTCTGAAGCTTTTTTGTCAAGATGGCAGGTTCCTGTGTCTAGCTGCATGTTTTTTTAAGGTATTTGCAAGATTAATACACAAGTGGAGGAGTGCAGGAATCTGCAGTGTGAAGCTTGCTTCATCACCCGTATTAACATTCTCATCTGCTGCTAAATCTGGTCCTATACTTCCATTTCTGCTGCTGTACTTTGTCTATTGGGGGCTGGAAATTATTATGGTAACTTTGAAGCATCAAACTGTCTTAGCCACAGCTCTTTCGGTTGCAGCACTATGTCCTGCTTTAACTTATGTCATCTTATCATGGAGGTAAGTAGCTTTTTCTCTATTCCTGATTCTTCAAAGGAGCTCTGCTTTTATACTCTTGCTCAGTCTCAGGTGTTGCAGATGGCTTTTCATTTCTTGTGTAAACCTAGCCTGATGTGAGCTCCTATGTTGTGCTTCGAGTAGCTTAGCTCTACAGTGCTTTGGAAAGGACAAAGTCTATAGAGACCTGTTGAATAATATTGCAGATTCTGTTCTGGAGTGCCAGAGACCCAAAAGTAAACATGAAAATGTGTTGAAAGCATTGACTTGAATTGCCAGATGTTGCTTGTGTCAGAGAGTTCAATAACACTCCTTCTTTTACTGTTCTACAAAATAGTTACATTTTCTTGAGGCAGTACTGATACTGGAGAAACAGTTTCATCAAAAATTATTCTTGTACTCAAACATATCTATTTATCATTTCCATTTTTTAGACTAGAGTGAACAAGTTAGTTGTTGTCCCTCAGGCTGTCTGTGTGGTAATAATGAATAATTTAAATTATTACAGTCAGGTATTTCCTATTAAGTGTTTGACAACTATTAGACTGCTGTGACTGTTGCTTTTGATACTACTCAATGCTATCTCATTAGTGCCATATGTATCCATGTCTGTCTGCACATTGGCAGGTCTTACTCCAGTGTGTGATTGCAAATTCTCCTAGAGCCCAACACCTGAAAGGAGGTATTTCCTGAGAGATGTCCTGCAAAATTCAACAGCAAAATCTTTATTCATATTGACATAAAATTGAAAAGATTTTTCAATTTTCATTTTTTGTTAAAATCTAGATTCAGATTTGGATTTGTTAGAAATTTTCAAGTTCAGTTTTAGTAGAAAACTTTCGTTTATTCATAAATGTGTTTAGTTTAGACTGGGAAGGATATTTAGATCACTTATTGTCTACTTTTAGATACAGGTCTTTAACTTTTGATCAGATACTGTAGTGAAATTTAAAACTTTAGTTTGGTGAAAATGTTTCTTCCACTAAGTCATTCAGCTTTGGCTGGAAGGATTCAAGAAATGGGGAATCCATTGATACCTTCCCTTTATCATGTGCAAACTGTTAAGAAGATTGGCTCGTTTCCGGTTTGGCTTTGTCTGATCTCAGGTTCCAAACATTAGTTCTTTTTTGTGCCTTTTCTACACTGATTTAAGGAGCTGTTCAGTATATTTGCTTTTTTTCCCTGTGAATTATGTACTGGCATTGAGTCAACACACCATTTTTTTTGAGAAACCTAATTGATTGAGTTCTTTAAGTCTCAGTGCGAGTTAATATCTCCAAGTTTCATACATTTCTCTGTAACATCTCCAGTCATTCAACCTATTTGAGAGAAACCTGTCTACATCTTACTAATGTAATATCAAATCTTTGCTGCCTGATTTTCTCCCATTTCATTAGGCAACAGTTACATTTGACCCTTTTATCACCCTACTCTAAAGAGTCAGTGTAGGAGGAACTTGCCTTTTCTAGAGCTGCTGCTTTTCATCTTGGTTTTAAACTAGTGTTAGGAAACATTGCAGGTAGCTGTTTAAAAAAAATAAACCAAACAAGTACACTAACATGAAAGAAGGAAAAAAAACAAAACAAGAAGGCCATCACCTTTCTTGTTAATAACCATCCCATCCATTTTCACATATACAGGAGTTTTACCAGCAGTATTTGTATATATTTCCTGTGTGGGTGAACAGCCATAGGACACTCCAGCAGTAACATCTCCATTCAATAGTAGTTTCTCCGTGATGGCTGCATTTGCTGATTACTTAGTCTGCAGGTTCTTAAAAATGTGGAATAATACTGACTTTCTACCCTTTCTCATGAGTAAATAATTCTAGAGTTGTTCTATTTGTCCTCTCTTGAATTGATGAAACATTTACCAATTTCTGCCTAAGTCAACACTTCAGTTAAGTAATGAAGTTATAATTAAGTTTCTCCAACTTTTGTCATAATAGTTTACAGCATAGAGGAAGGAATGAAGAATGTATCTTTGTAGTGAAAGGAAGACATTTTAATGTCCCTTTTGAAAGGCAAGGGGCAGTAACTCACATGCTAGACACAGTACCTGGAATCAAACAGCTGGCAAAGCAGCAGTTGTCACTAGTCAACTGGAACAGATAAGGGTTCAAATGTAATGACAGTCCAAAAGTTTCATGGGAAACCTGGGAAGAGCAAAATTTAGTTGCTGAAAACAAAAGGGAGGTGAAGTACTTTCTAAAAATGCTTGGCAAAGCTGACATAATTTTTCCTTCTGCTGAGAATGTTCTCAGGGAATAAATCAATTGCCAGACAAAAAAATTGAGTATCCTCTATTTTCATATAAATTCTTATCAGCTAAACATGCAGATTTATCAAAGTGTGAAACTGAGTTTATTTGTTTAGGAGATGTTTTCCAGTAAGTTATATTGGCTTGAATTAATTATATTTTTGTACCATAATTCCTCATTAGTAGATTCCAATATCACAGCATTGTGGTTCTTAAAGGGATTTTAGTATGCATCAGCCTCATCCTCCCACCCAGAGTAGAAGCAAACATCCTTGTGTTACTTCCTGACAGAGCTCATCTCCTTGGTCCTTTCCTTTGTGTTATGTAATGACATATCCTCTTCAGGAAGTCTCTTCCAAACTTCCAGTTTTAGTTACCATTCTTGCTTGGTGCAAGCATACAACTCAGGAGCAGCTGAGTAGGCAACAGTCACCCTCAAAAAAGAGACTTGTTTTTCATGCCCGTGGCACTTGGGGTAGGAATTTATGGACCTAGCTACCCTTTCCTCCTTTATTTGCCTTGATATTTATGTAAGGCCGCCTATACAAATAGTTTTATCTGAAATTTTGTGTAGGATATTCCCGTCTTCTATACCTTCTCTCCTCTTCTATTTTAAGCATTATTTTAAATCAACATCCATAGCCAGTTACAGAACAGAAACATATATTGAACAATTTCATACCTTCTTCTGCATTGTTATGTACAGTTTCAGCAGCTCCATCTGAAAACTGATGCATTTTTGCTGTGGACTGCATTTGTTGCTTGTGTATTTTGCTAAGTTTTCCAGCCATACATTGTTTTTACTCAGATAATTTCAGCTTTCTTTATCCTATTTAGCTGATTTTAGTTTTTTCTATATTCCTTAACTGTTTTCACTTTTTTGCTGAAGGAGGGGGACTAATGCCATTAGGTGCTCTTCTATCATTCAGC
Organism: Thryothorus ludovicianus; assembly: GCA_013397245.1. Lineage (NCBI taxonomy): Eukaryota > Metazoa > Chordata > Aves > Passeriformes > Certhiidae > Thryothorus > Thryothorus ludovicianus. The sequence goes on along the minus strand of VZTB01000121.1, from coordinate 93,537 downwards.
AACTTTCTAAAATAACCATTCATTCATTTATGTTTAAATATCATATCGTGATTAAATTTTTCAATCTTATTCCTACTTTGAAGAAAAAATACCCTTTTTGAAGCTCCAAGCATGTACGTTGCCAGCAGAGGCTTCTCCCTGTTCAGTCCCACCAGTGTGGTCAGATCAGGTTCACAGGCCCCAGGCAGCCAGCCACTTGTCTTTATTCAATCAAAACACTGCTCTGTCTATGAGCAGTGTTCATTGTTTTTAGAAACTCTCAATATTTGTGACCCCTGATGTCCATCTCCTGAGGTGTTACCTTTCAGGGTGAGGAAACTCTTCCTACATTGCAGAGGTGTGCCTAGGAAGAAACTTATCCCATTCACTGTTTTGTCAAAATTGTCTGTCACAAAGCCTCTCAACAACAACACCTTCTCCTAGCTTTTTTTGTGCACTAATTTATATGCACAAAAGACCCAAGATCAGATTTTATCCTATTGCTAATAAGAGAGCATCTCATCCTCATCACTTCTATGCACTTGAATCAGCCTAAATAATAAGGTAATAAGATAAACCTAGGTAATAAGTGACTTTTTAATATTCCAGTCATACAAATTATTTGAACAGCTGTCAGTAGTGCCGGTTATATCAAATTGGGCTTCATGGCTATGGTTAGACAACTGGGAAACAAGAACTGGGAAAACTGGCTGTGGCATAGCATTATTTTCATCCTTCCTTTTCTTTTTATTTGCCAGATAAATTTATTTCCAACACATGGAGATTAAATTTATATTATCTTCGCCTACTTAGCACCCTGCCCTCAAACTGCTAATGTAACAGTTTTTTGAGTGTTCCAGCTAGCTCTCAGTTGAGGTGATTGGTTTGCAAACCTGTGAGATAACCAAAACATCGAGCTCCATGATGCCGTTTTTAGAGACCCTTTTTCACAGAATATTTGCACTTTAAACTTTCTCCTATCAAGAAACATTTGGGAGGCACAATTTTCTGTAGAAAGGACTTGTCATTTTCTAATAACTACATCAGCAGCTAATTTTGTCATGTTGATATACAGGGACAGTTAAAAGACTTGGTTTAAAAGCACTCTGTTACATAGTTAATAATAATAAAGCAAAAGCAAACAAGTGCTAAGAATTCAAAGGCTGATTGGTTACACAAGATAGTGTTAAGGACAAGGCGAATTTTAGCAGACATATTCTTATATTACCACATATAAACCATACCCTGAAATAATTATTTATCATATATATCTTAATATTATGAATAATTACATGTTCCAGTGAATATTTTAATTTAATGAACAACATTTACTAAACAGCATTTTTACATCTGTATTCCAATTTTTATTTGAAAAGACATTTTTTTCCCCACGCATTAATTCTTCTATTTCAGATAGGTTTGCAAGACATACCTACATCTTAACAGAGAAATAATCCACATGGTTAATAGAGTAAATAATTTTAGATTATATTCATTACTACTGCTGTGGTACAGTAGTCAGCTTGAAGACAAATGTTATGTACTTTTCAATACTGTTTAGTGCCCATCATTGCTTTTAAGAACAAGGCTTGTGCAAATGAGGCAATGTGTATAAAAATTTGTACTATTTTATCTGGGATTTTTATGTTAATATATTGTTTGAAATTATATACATTATGAAATGCACACAATGCAATTCATAATACAGATAAATAAACCCCACATATAAACTGAATGCCAATTTTGACTCTTAAATACTTAAATGATGATCTGTTTGAGTCTGGCAGACCTTAGCTCTGACTTTGCCTTGGCCGGCAAGGCAGGTCATCTTTTATTACCATCCTTGCCTCCAGATAATCAGTGCTGTTATATCAGAGTTTAAACTGTATACTGAACTGTGTTAAACTAGAAGGGCTTCGCATGGAAGGGAACATTCCTGCCTGAAGGTGTAATTGCTGTGACTGCTCCAACAGGATTTTCCCGCTGCAGCTGTGCATGCTACAGAAAAAAATGGGAACATAAACATACCTCAAAACACTTGTGCCACAGAAACAGGCATTACTTTTTGATTCTAGAGAAATTGAACTTCAAGGACTCATCCTTACTCTGAGTAGTTACATTTGAATGATTAATTTGGTTAATTTGGAGACAGAGTTCTAGACAGCTGTTTATGCAACTTGGTCCATTCAATGAAATCTATTCCATTTTCCACAAAGGAAACCTCCCAAAAAATCCCATCAGATTAAAGAAACGCGTGTAAGATAATGGCTGAAGTACAGTGTCCAGCAATACTATGCTGGACATTGATAACCGTATGTGTCAGAGCTGTGAGATGGGATTTGGATCATTTCAGGAATTTTCTGGATGTTTATGATTTTGATCATTTCCTGCTACGGACTGCACAACTTGCAAATTCAGCACAGCTTATAAATCTCAGAGGTTCCTTTTGGCTGCTAGGCACCTAAATCAGCTGCCATTAAATATTCCCAGTGGTTTTGTTGGGTCTCTCTTCAGTTCTTGTCCCAACAGACCATTATTTTAAACTAAACGCCAGTTGTGAGCTAATGTTTTAAGAGTGTTCTTTTCTTCTTCTGTTAATAGCCCTGGATGAAACTTACTAAATATTTGTGTCATAGTCTGATATAATTTTCTCATTGCTCTTTTTCCTGGATTGATGCTGGATTGTATCCCCATTTGTCTGTTTAGCTCAGAAATAAGTTTTGTACCTTTAAAACTGGATCTGAGAGTGAAGGAGAAGCGGTGGAATGTCTGAGGTGGTTGTTTTCTAAACATAAAGATCAGAGTTTTCAGCTTTCCTTCACACACGGCCTGTGTTGTCTGCCGTGTGTGGACAGCAGAAGAGAGCTCTCCTTTGCTTTTTGTTAGTTTTTTTGGCTGGCTGAGGCAGAGAAGTTCTCAGGACTGTGATTTTTTTTCCCTTTTCTTGGAACTGTTTGAACCTGTTCTGGACTAAACACCCCAAAGGGCCCCAGGAGCTCCCACCTGTGTCCCACCGGGCCTGGCCTGGGCCCGGCCTTTCCCAGCCCTGAGGGACCGACAGCGACTGAGCCGAGCTACAGCCACGGGAGAGACTTTCTGAATTTGGCATCTCTGCTGAGCACAGAGATGTTTCTTGTTGTTCAGTGTTGTTCATTTGTTGTGCTGGGGAGTGCTTTGACTTTGACTGTTAAATAAACAACTTTTTTCCACTTTCCTCCAAGGAAATTTTTTTTTTCTGTCCCGAACCAGCTGGGGGGAGGGGTGGTTCAGATTTGTTTTCTAGAGGGACTCCATCCAGAGGTTTTTTCCCAAATTTGCCCTAAATGAGGACACTCTTGAAGCACATACCTCCTTGTCCTCCAGGAAAGTGTCATCTTCCCATAAAGTTCTGAGATCTGCCTGCCTGTGCAGAGGAGTGGGTCTAGCTTTGAAGAATAAGGATCTGAAAGAACTCAAGAGGATCTGTTGACTGGCAATGGGTCACCTTTCTTTGAGATGGTAGTTTGAAACCCCATCCACAGGCATGGGAACTGAAGTTGGAGAAGCCTCGCAAGCAAGGTGTTCACTCAAGCTAACAGTTGGATTTCTGGTGCACTAAGCAGAGGAGGAATCAGTGACAGATTAAAAGAGAGCCAAAATACTGTTTTTCATATCCTGTCATCTCTGGGTGACTACAAAGAGAAACCAAAAATATCCAATGGAGATGGCAACAAAACGTTATGGGCTTCTCCACCAGCCAAATGCCACAGGTTGTTCTCATTGAGCCAACCAAGCAGAAGCATGCCTTAAACAAGGAGATTAGATGCAAAGTGGTCGTTAATACCCAGCTGTGGGAAATGTGGGTTGACTGGAAAACAGATACCACTGGGGAATCCATCATGTTACATGATGTCAGTAGAAAATGCACACACATGGTCTTGGGAATGTCAGCTCCCCTTACCTCTCTACATCCTTGTAGAGGATGCCTTTCTCCCAAAGCAGCTGAGAGCTCACCAGAGAAGTGAGGATTTTTTCTATTATTTTGTGGGTTGATCATAAAGTTAGTGTTCTATAAAGTTTTAGAAATTCCAATTGAAATATAAGTATGAGCATTTATGTCACCTGCTATCACATCAGAAGAACTCTGTTACATGATACAGGCAAGTCCTGTTTTTTGCCAATCTATATCTTCACTGGAATGGCTTTTTTTTTTAATTGTTTTGGCTATATTCACAGCTTGTACATTGCACCCGGAGATAAGTAATTTTATATTGGTAACAAAGGTACAATCAGTCCCAACTGAATTAATTTGTCATCATGCAAAGCTATTATCAACCATGTAAAATTTATTCTTTGTAGAAATGAGGAAGTAGAAATTGATTTTTAATAGTCATTCTTTCCATATACAGGCTCTTTCATTACATATCTTGTTAATTCTGGTATGATTTTTCTGTGTTACTTGTCTTTTTCTAAACTTTTCCTCTGATTTCATGCCTGACTTTTTTTTAATGCTACTAAATGATTTACTGAAGCTCTACAAGTGATATTTCATTCGCCAGGGAGACTGAGCTGAGTGCTGTCCCCAAATTCAATACAATATTGTGTTAGAATTAGTATGGATATTGATGCAAAATTAATGCAAATAGACTCCACATCTAATCCCACACTCCCTCACTCAAGTTCACTGGCAGCAACAGCAAGTTACTTCTTTGATGTCAGGGCTGGATGTGCAATATTTATGAGAGGTTGCACTTTACAGCTTTACTTTGGTTATCGTTATTCCAGTGCACATTAAAACAGTTTTTGGAACTGAATTTGTTCCAACACTGTTGTGAGACCCCACTTAGACAAACCAGAGTTTGGACTTCGGCACATTTAGCTTGTGACTTACCCCAGTAAAAGCTGCGCCACCAGCTTCCTGAAGGTGCAGAATGTAATTGGCATTTTGCCAGTTGGACCTATACAGAGCCGTTCACGACATTGCTCACAGTTGTAAGTGCCTATGATGTGCAGGGCAGTATTTGACCATTTCACATCTCACTTCTGCTTTATATGTCTTCAGAGTATGGCTTGAGTGCACTGTTAGAATGTAATTGGTTTAACTAACAACTAATATGAAACAGCAGGACAGAAGTCATTGCCAGACTTCAAAGGTTTTAATAGATTGGTTGGTAATCTTTCCACTCACATAGTCTGTTGTTGTGTCTTCTGAGAATGGCTGAAATCTTCAGTGATCTCCAACCTTGACATGTTAGTCTCCTGTATTTTACTGGTCACATACAGTTTTCTTTTATTTCTGTCTATTTAGACAGGCTTGGTCTTTCTGAACATAATATCACAGGCTCAGTAAGTGGTTTGGGTTGCAAAGGACATGAAATATCAGGTAGTTCTTGCCGCTCACCAGGGGCAAGGACAGGTGTCTCTCTTTTCCATTAAAATATGTGTGCCCAGGTAAACTTTTTGATGGGTAGTAAAGACTGGTTTAAACCATTAGCCCTGCTAGCTTCAGACTCATTGAAATGATTGTTCTGATACACTTTGTCATGTAGATTATGTACAACATTTGAGGCATAGGCTTAGGTTCAAAATGTAGCTGTTAAAATATATTGGACGTTTCACAACCATTTTCAAAAGACTTTTCTGAGTTGCATTCTTAAACCTAACAACCTGTCCAAACAGGTTTGTTTATATTTTCACTAAACATGAAAGCTCATATTGGTCAAGTGTGCAATTCAATGACAGTTTACATTATGAGGAAAAATCAATAGATATTCTCCTGTGATTTTTTTATAGGGGAGACAAAAACCCATCAAGAAAACTTGCCTGTTGCTGGTGGGCTTGATCCTTCTTCCCCTTGGACTCAGCATTGCATCTCTCCCATCAATCCCAATAGAGCAGAGGAGGGGTGTTTCCTCCTCATCACCTCGTGGATACCTTTGTCTCAGGAGAGTTGTTTCCATGAACAGGATACAAGCAGACCTCTCTGGGTACATCAGCAGAGATGCTTCTCTGGCTTACAGCCTTGGCGCTTTGCAGCTTCAGCATCCCACCTGGTGGTCCCTCTTGGTGTCTGAGCACTGTAGATCTGGGGAGGAAAATGCTTGGAACCATTTCAGCAAAGCAGAATAACATACAGCAAGCTGCTTGCTTTTACAAAATTGAGTATGAGTGTATTTATCCTTTTAATCAAGACACTTTTAAATAGACCAAGAGTGACTGAGAGGGAGTAAGAGCAGCCCAATGATAGATTTAAAGTTCAACAGAGGGAAAAAAAAAAAAATCATACTAGGATTTCACAAGCATTGACACTTGGATGGTATTTGGGAAATCTTTTTCTTTCAAGAGTATCTTGCGATTTACTATGGGAGTAGCACATCAAAGCTGCACTGACTTCAAAGCTTAGAACCACTTACGGCTTCCAGCTATTACTAAAACCTACCACTTCACCCTGCCAGCAGTTCATCTCAGCTGCCTCTTTAAGTTACACCCATCTACTTCCTGCCTTCTGATTTTGGGGAGGGAAAAAAAAAAAGCCAGAAAAACTTGTAAATTAAATATAGCTGTTCACAGTGAAGCAATGTCAAAGTCAGGGGAAAAAGGCAAATGAAGGCATTAAGACATTAAAGATTTAGTACAAACTCAACAGTGATTTACATATGCACACTCTCATTTGGCTGATTCTAATAAAGCTGTCTGCTTTGAGGAAGTTCCCTGTGAGAGTGTTACCCCGGGGTAACAGCCCCTGAGTTAGGTGTGCAAGCTGTGTGGGCTGTTACTGAGGTCCAGATGTTACCCTTTAGCTTGACACAGCCAGCAGAGCCATATCACTCCAGGATATGAGTGATATGACTTCATGTACTCGTATATATTCACCTTCAATGAAATGAGTTCCCATCCCTGTTCCATACAGGCAGTCCATATCCTCTGATCTGCAGAGATACCTGCTCATGTACCTCAAAACACTATGCCACTGTGAAGCAATGATCACCATTTATTGCTGCAGTGTTACTGATTCTTCTGGGTTAGTGGTGTTCTTTTGGGGGCAACATTTTTATATTTTATATTTTGGGAGTCCCTGAAACAACTCAATTGTAGTAGCACAGGGCTGTGTTACATTCTCTGAACTGATAGAAGAAGGCTAAAATATATCAGAGTGGTAATTTATTGTGGTTTTAATATTGTTCAACACTTTAAATTGGTACATTGTTAAGTTCTGATTGGGAGATTTATGCCTGGGGTTTTTAAAATGCTACTTTAATATCTGAATACAATTTGTCTTGCAGATGACATATTAACAGGAAATCAGGAACAAATGTGATCTTTGAGTGTGTTTCATATAAGAGTTTGTATATTCAGTACAGATCAATGACATACCCTAGAGCTAAATGCCATTAATGCATTTACAGACATGCATTGCAGTGAGGAGAAATTACCATTGAAAGAGCCAATCTCCAATAAGGAGAATTTCTCCACTTCCTTACATAGTCTTATATTTTGAAAATACCTTTGCGGGCGTTTAAAGTTGAACTGATTTTTTTTTTCCCTTTTATTTTTTCCCTTTACAAGGAAGGATTTTGGCAGCAGTGGGGATGCTGGTGCCTTCTCCCAGATGAGCTGGGGCAGCAGAGATGGCCCCACATGGTGCCAGACGCTACTTGTAGCCATAATGTCCCATCAGGGGGGTGTCTTATCCTCACCCACACACATAAATTATGTGCTTTTGCGTCAGACATGTGGCAGATCTCAGTACAGAAATGGAAAGGAAGACAATAGGCTGGTTTGCCTAGATGATGGTTGCCACTGGTTGTAAATAATTGAATTATTGTGTACCACAGTCAGTTGACAAAAAGAGAATTCTAAAAAGCTGATGTATGAAAAAATTGTACAGGGAGTTACTGTTAAATCTATAATACATATATGGCGAGTGTATGGTCTCTCTGAAGAACATGGCTCTGCTTTAAAGTTGTAGAGGAGTAGATGGGAGCTTCCTGGCTGACTGATGATGCAATCAAAAAAGAAAGGTTATTTGTAATAATTATATAGACACTCCATCAATGCATGTATATATTTTGCTGTGTGATAGGTTTTTTTCTCTTCTTAATACATGCATTTCTCTCAAATAAACTGTGCAGACCAGTAACAGCACAGTCATTTGAAGTTCATTGAAAATACAAGAGGACATCATGTCTCCTGTCCTTATGTTAAACTTACATGTTAACTTTCTTGCATACCTTGCAGCGTAGGAGCGTGATATACTGCTATGGCAAGGCAGGCTAACCACATGCAAATTCATGAAGTATTCCTGGATTACCAGGAACCAACAAGGGTGTGCAAGCATGGAGACATGATTTCCGTAACTTTTCATTTATGACTTCATCAATTAAATTAACAAGTTTGGATTTTATTGTCTGCAAATAACTATGCACAAGTCATCTGCAGTAACTATTGTTTCATATGCCTACTTTCACAATATTAAAGTTGTATCAGTTAACTGCAGTACATTCACAAGCAGAGCTAGACTTGAAGTTAGAGATCAAATATGTAAGGATCCAAAAAAATACTTTAGGTTAGTGCAGAAAATTCAGGAAAGCATAGTGAATTTCTTAACTCACAGGTTTTTATCTACATTTCCCATTATTATTCTTTATATATTCTTTGCTTTTTTAATCTTTTGTTCCCTTCATATTCAAAGATGGCAAGATTATGGAAGCAATTGGCACTGCAGCCTACATTTAAATTTAGTTGTGATATGGCAGTGTGGAAAGTGTTCTTCTGATGTCAGAAGCTCCTCTGTCTACATTATTAAACCTCCTTAAACACCTCCATGATAGTGTTCACCTTCAAAGAGCAGTGCAGCTATGTGGAGAGAGTGAGATGCAACTCTGCCAAGTGGGTTACCCATGGTTACTTAGAAATGCTAATGCCTTCTCTGCTGTATTTATGAAGTTATCTGTTTGTTGTTCTTCAACTCTAGAATTAAAATAATAAAATGTCTTCGATAAATATGGAGGCTAAAGATATTCTGTGATTTGAAGTAATTGCCATTCACCTTTTGAAACCTTGTCCACCCCCACCCCAACCCCATCCCCCACAAAAAAAACAATAATTAATTTAAAAGTTTGTTTTGGGGGAAAGCAAAGTTGGCACTATTACTGAGCAACCTCTTTTGAGTGTGGTCTCACTGACTGACTCAAAAAAAGGATGTGAATGAATGCCTGACTTATTGCTCAGAGTTTATTGGGAACTAATCTGTTCAAAATGTTTGGACTAAGTTAAAACCTGGCTTGCTCATCTAATGAAAACGGTCAAAACAGAGAATAAAGTTCCATGGTTTGTGTTAGGTGACACCGTGCCCTGCTTGTCTAATTTGATTACACAGAGCCACTGGAGCCCCAGGCAAAGCTGATTTTAACTATAATCAGCTTCTTAACCTTTTGAGAACTAACATAAACACTACCTACTACTGGTTAATTATGTTGCTGTACTACATACAACAAAGTACAAAGGTAAAAGTGTAGAACTGCAGTAACGCATGTTGTGACAAGATCACTCCAGGGGATTACAGCCCTCCATGTTTTATCTGCTCTCACTGATTTCCTTCTTAAAAATTAAAAATGAGCTATGAGCAGAGAGCATCAGTTTATTGGTTGCAAGCAGCATTACCGTGTTGCTACTGCTTTGTCTCAAATTCCTCTTACATACCAAAGGGATGACCTGCTCTGAGTTGGACTGCTATGGTGGTAGATCTGCTTTTTTAATTATTTAGGATTATCTTTGTTCTAATTGCTTATTTGTAATTAAGTATGTGTGCCCCCTTCCTCTATGATGACATCTTACAGAAAGTTTTGTAATCTCTTTCAGTAGAAACGCCGTGTCCATATGAGACACCTGTCTCTAGGTGAGATAAATAGGATATATTTTAATTTCAGATTTCGCATATACATATATAGGCAAGAAGTAAAAATCTGAGGTGCTAAAACTGGGCCTTTGCAGAATCTGTGTACCCTAGCTTCCTGTGAGTTTTGGTTCATACACTTCCTCTAGTTTGAGAGAAAATTTGCATTTCTGTCAACTTCAAAACCTCGAGGAGATTTCTAAGCCAATGATTTTCAGTGTATTTTAAATTTTTCTGACCTCTGCTGATCCCTGGTGTTTATATTAGGAAGTTTTGATCTACTCATCGTACATACTTGCTTTTCTTTTATTCTTGCTACATGAAGGTAGCATGTTGCCTCTGGGTTTTCCACCCTGTAGAAAGTATGTCTGTTTTACTCTTTCTGTTCTTCTGTTGTCAGCAATCCATCATTCATCTCCAAAATCTGCTCAGAGTAGCATCCCTAATGGCTTATCTTTATCAGCAGCATTAGCGCACGTGTTGTTGCAGGGCAGCCTTATGCTGCTCATGTGCTCTACTTTGTCTCAGTGGGAGTGTCATGGTAACCCAAAAGGTTATTTATTGTATTCCATACCTATCTGTGCCCAGAATTGTTACTGTCTCTTTATGACTCTGTGGCTGGGCAGAGGGGAGTTGGTGTGGGGAACGATGTGGTTTCTGCCACTTTTGAAGTCTGCTCAAGCAGGCCAAGCATGCCAGAGGCACCCAGCTGAGCAGAGGAGGCCATGGAGTCACCCAAACCAGACACATTGCCTTTCCCACTCCTGGTTGTCTCCTGCCGAGAGAAAGACAAGGTCCCTGTGCATGTTCTTGCCCTGACCGAGTTTCCAGCCACCATGGGAACATGCCAGCTGCCTTTCCCAGCAGAACTCAGCTACTGGAGAGATAAGCAGGGTGGTGAGGTGCCTTTGTCTTTCAAAATGTCACTCAGGGACATCCTCAGCATTTCAGGCCTCTCTTTTTTCTGGGGGGTCCACAAGGTTTAGTGGCTTTGTATAAGCTGATTATTTGCTATTTCTTGGTTGTTGCAGTTCTCATTGTTAGTAAACTGTTACTTTTATGTACACGGGCTCATATTCATTCCTTTTTGGTGGAAAGTGATTGGTTGAACCCATTAAGGGAGGCACCTCATTCCAGTTTGTTCTCCTGCAAATTGTCTTAAACCAAGACAGGTATTATGAAACTGGACCACCGGGTCTCAGGATGTTCAATGCCTTCAGCCCACTTGCTTCCCATGAAAATTGTAGTGAGCCACTTGTGGTGGTAGTTAGATTCGCAGGCGTACAGTTACACTAGGGAGATAGATGAGCCTTCACTTAATTCAGATTCTTCCTTTATTAACTAGAGTTAATAACGACTAGAGTTAATAAAGTAATAATTAAAAAAAGAAGCTACTGACAAAACAACTACAATAAATAATAACATATTTGCACACAAAAATCTTGGCGAGTGTATATATACAAGGATATATGCAAGTTATTTACAAGGTCAGAGTTGCTTTCTTTTTCTTGCAAGCAATAACTGTAAGGTTTACCTTGCACACATATTTATCCATGGCAAAAGTACAGTGTGTTGAGTAGAAATTGGCCAGCTACTAATGTCTGAGCATCAGAGAGGTGGCAGATATTTTTAGGCGACTGTCTGCATGGATATGAGTGGACCCCTGAGTTCTGGACAGGAATGAGAAATCTCTTGAGATCTGTGGAATTACTTGGTGGTATGATCTTCATCTCAGACCCCATGATTTTCTACAGGAAATGAGTACACATAAAGAAACTGAGACTGTGACCCCTTTGGGGATTCTTGCAAATTTTTGGCATTTCAGTCTCTAGCTGTACAGGTTGTCTCATGTTCTGATGGCTCTTCACAGCCTGGCAGCTGAGTGCACAGCTGAGTAACTTCAGGCTGCACCCAGAATTTCCTTGTCTCCCTGTGGGAGATGTAAAAGTTGTTCTGCAAGCACAAAGATGACCTCATCTCTTGGTTGCAGATAAATTTTTCTAAGGTTTCACATGGACTGTGTTTTGCCTCTACAGCCATCATGTAACACATTCTCTAACCTACTTTAATCATCCTCTTCTCCTGGTTTTGATTCATAGAAGGAAAAAGAATTAATTTTAAGTATTTATTGTGTAGACCACCATGGCTTTGGTTGCATTTCCTGAACTGATGGAAAGTTTCATCTCTAGCTAAACTGGGCATGATTATTCTGCAGCAGTGGTCTGTTCTTGTTCACCTCTCCTCCACAAAAAAAAAAAGTGGTATCACATTGTCTTCTGGTCCAGCTGTCAGAAATGAGAAGGGAAGAGGCATGTCTGCAAAACCTGTCAGTCTCCGCATTTAGAACTAGATGTTCCAAGCCTCCTTATTTCCTCAATACATTCCCATTACAAGGAAACTTTGTGCCAAGTTTCTGTTATATGGGTACCTGCTTTGCTCCAGGATTATTATCTGGGGACTATTCAGGTTCAACTGATTGCTGTGGACAGTAACAGGCAATGAACAACAGTAATGCAGTAATGCGACAGACTTAGAGCAGTGTCTTTGCCCTCCAAAAGTTAACTTTGGTGCCCTTTACACAGTAGTTAATTTCTGCAGTATATGGCACAAGTACTGAAGTTTGGCTGTGTCTTAATGAGTTGGGTAACTCTGTGTTTGCTCACAAAGGAAATGAAAGATTTTTTTTCTGTTTCTGAATATACTCAGAAACAAGGGAAAAGTGCTGTGCTGTGTTCTGCCATTACACTTATGTCTTGAGACTGGCAGCAGCTGTTTTCTAATCCTTCTTTGAGGGTCAGCCTTTCTTTCCATCAGCCATCATGAGGTGTGGAAGCTCTGCTGCTCCTGACTGCTGAAAGGGTCTCTGTGCCTCACAGTACTGGGATAACAGCAACTGCAAATTTTGATCCCAGTCTAGTAGAAGTGGGGCCCTGAAAAACAGGAGTGAGGCTTGTGCAGGGTTGAATTTTATCAGAAAGAATCACAGGAGTCGAGCAGTATTTGCTTTTGCTCCTTGGACATTGAATTGCTTTGTAGGGACACATAAAGGACAAGTCAGCAATGATGCATGGCTACAGAAAAGACAAACCTTTTACAGACATATCTAAATAAGCCTATAGCTTAAAAAACTTGGTGAAACTTCAGCCTGGAGACCCTGTAGGCAGCACGGCCCATGGAAAAGGAGAACAGCTAGAAAACCTGAAAAGGAAAGCAGCAAAAGTAATGAGAAGTCTAGAAAATGTGGCCTTAAGAAAAAGGGTGAAAAGCAGGAAAAGGTTTAACCTAAAGACAGATGACTGAAAGAAAAAAATGTGGTGGAAGTCATTTGGTTTGTGGAAGAGGAAAGGAATAGTCTGGTCTCTGCATACCGGGTAAATAGTACAAAAAGGAATAAAATTAAATCACAGCAGGAAAGGTTCAAATCAGTCACTAAGAGAAACTTTGTAATGGTATATCGGGGGTTACTGTCAAGTTCAGTTTTTAAGCTCTTTTCATAATTTTTTACTCATTCTTGCTGTCTTTTTTTAAGATAAAATAAACACTATACAATATAAAAATGCAAAGCTGTTTTAGTGATGTATTATAGAATTATTTTTTTTAATTTCACAAATCTTTAGGTTTGCTTTCAGGCAGGTGTGTTGTGTGACATTATCTATTATGCTTGTCCAGATGCAGAGGACTGACAGTTATTGATAACAGTGTCCTCTCTGGTCTGACATACAGTAGCAAAAGAAAGTCTGTTATGAGATGTTAACCAGGAACATACTATCCCTTCTCATTGTTTTTGTTGTCCAGAGTGTAGGCAGTCAGGGAGTGAAACAAATATGTCACATTGCTGAGGTGGTCTGTCACACACGGGGAATAACAAATAAGCTTTAGTAAAGTGTTTATGAACAGTACATTTATGAATTTGTTGAATACATCTGTACAACAAACAGCTTGAAATCTGGATGTCTTTGTGAATATACTAACAAGAAAATAAAAAGAGAAAATGGGTGCATGTAGTTTATAATAAGTAAACAAACCATTTGTGTGTCATAGTAAAACATGGAAGAGTAAAAATTGAAGTCTGTTTGTTCATGTTAACTCCAGAACATCTTAATGTGAGTGATTTTCAGTAAGTGAAATTACTGAAATAAGTTGCGCTGCTCAGTTAGTTCCTAATCTTACAGCTTGTAAATAATTCTTCACTGAGAACACTGCTGCCTTTAACCGGCATTGTGTGGGCTGAGGCCAGCTTCATTTCCAGTCTGTACTCAGGAAAAAAAGGAGCAAAGTTCTCTTGCATTTGCAACATATTCCACGGACTGAATTGAAATAATGATATGGCTAGGAGGAAAAAATGCTTAAACTAGATCAAAACAAATACCTTAGGAATCTTTTAATTTATTTTTTTTTCTTCCATAATGTCAGCTCCCCAGACTCCTGGGATTTTGGACAGTGGGGATGCTTTAGTAAATGTGCAGTGAGAAAACTGCCAGGTTGAAGATTTCTTTAATGTTACTGTCCAAAATCGCCAGCCATGCTTGAAAATAGTAGTTCTTAACACAACATGTACTCTCAGTGTGTGACTTTTAGCTGCAGGGGGCAGAGCATATGCTTTTAGCACCAAAAAGTTGTTTTGGTTTGGGTTTTTTATTGTGTTTGTGTCAAACTTCTTTGAGTCATGCTTTTATGTTTCAAGCTTTTTCTGTGTTCCAGTCTTCAAGGCCTGCCATGAAAGACATAAAGAGCTGCAAAAAAATCCTGTAAGCCTGCAGATCATTTAAGAATTTCTGAATCTATAATTGATTCTTTGTATTGTATATAGACTAAGGAGATACTCTGTATTCAGTGTTGTCTTAATTCACTTGGAGAGGGTGTCATTTTCTTTCTTTTTTAAGATCAAACAAGAGAAGACTTTTTGGCCCTACAGGATTTGTGTGTGGTTGCTTTGTTTATTCAGAATATGCATCCTTTCCTTCACTCAGCCATGTGGGATATAATGAATCAGTCCAGAAACTTCTGAGCACAACAGAGTTTATCTCATTGCTGGTGTCATTGAGATATGAAAATCCTGAGTGGCTTTTTTAGGAGATGTCTAGCCATCAGTTGACTATCAGTTTCTGCACTAAGAGACTGTCCCAGGCAGCCCACTCTTCTTTTCTGAAGCTTCACTGAAATCACACATCACAGAGGTCATAGCATACCTGGTCATGTCTACCTTTCTGGGGTGTCCTGAGTAATTTGCTTTAGTAACAGAGTGTAAGTTTTGCATGCAGTGGCTCAAGCCAGGATGACAGCAGTTTAGGTTGGTTTGAGTGTCGTTCCTGCTCAGGGCAGATGTCAGTCTCTTACATAGAAGCAGACAGACAGTTACAGGCACTCTGAGGTAACAAAACAGGCTAGTTTAACACCCAGATTTGAAGGCTGATTGCATGCAGTTTGCCTAGCTGCAGGAGACCCTGTGCACAGTCTCTACTCTGGTATGGAGCTGCTGAAAAGTATAGAACAAGTCACAGACCTTCCAAGTACTTCTATTTAGATGTCTTTTCATCCTAAGTACAGTCAGCAGAGGATTAAAACCCATTTGTCACAGCCAAAGGGAAGAATTGTCATTATAGCATCTGATGGGCAGAGGAGTCAGTCCCCCAAATTAATGTCACTAATTTTTGGAAGAGGCCCTTGTCATGGCTTGGCAGAGTCTGTTTTCAAATCTCTACTTGCCAGTTCCAGATACATTACTTTTTCTGTATGTTATACTTCAGATAAATTACTTTTCCTATGTTATACTTCATTGTCTCTTGATCTACTTGAATTTCATGACCATGGATGATGATGTTAAATACAGATGGCAGTAACTGTTGTTGCATGCATAGTAGGGACATCTCAAGTCATCAGCAAGTTGTCACACCAGAAGTGAAGGAGTGATTAGTGTGTAATATTGCAAATACTAGATTCTAACTACTTTATCATCATTTATAGTTTTGTAGTGAGTTAGTGATGGTCTGTATTTTATATACTGATCAATTTCTCGTCTTGCAGTTTCTGAAATATTTTTGTTTACCCATCCAGTGATGCGGAAAAGAAACTTGATTTTTTTTTGTTTGTTTTGCTGTCATCATCAAGCAACAAAAACGCTCAAATTAGTTTTTAATTTTTAAGTCATCTTCATTGTTACTTAGTAAATTTTCAGAAGCTGGTGGAGACAAAAATGCATTAGCCGTCTGGAGAGATACTGAGCTCAGACTGTGTGTTCAAGGGTCAGTATGCAGGCCTTCTCCTCACCCAGGTCTGCCATGGTTGTCCTGAACTTGGACGGGCAACAAGGAGAGAGACACCACCGTGTATGTCTACATTATGAAATGAGGGCCATCTGCTTCAATGGGTAATACTGGATAATAGACTGTTTCATGCAAATAGTAATTCACTAGCAATTATTCTAACAGCTAGACACTGAAGGCAAATCTTACAAAAAACATTCTAAATTTGTCTTCTTGTTGTGATAGACATGATGAATATGCAAATAAATGAATGGTATGAACGTTTTGTACTCTGTCCCATGCATTACTTAGAATTAATAAATAGGGGCTTGGAGTATGGCTTGTGAGATGCAAAGCTTTTTGTGTCTGTCTGCAGCACTCAACCCACAGCAGAGCCAGAACTACTTCTGTTTGATACTGGCAAAATAATACAGAAAGTATGAAATTAATGTTTTAATAGGCAGGAGCCTGACTTCACAGTTCGTAATCTTGG
Source organism: Thryothorus ludovicianus (assembly GCA_013397245.1). Lineage (NCBI taxonomy): Eukaryota > Metazoa > Chordata > Aves > Passeriformes > Certhiidae > Thryothorus > Thryothorus ludovicianus. The sequence continues at coordinate 76,949 of VZTB01000121.1, read as the reverse complement.
CCCTAAAGCGTATGTGGAGACAGACTTCACTGTGAAGGTTTTGAGGCTGTTCAACAGCCTGAGCCTCAGCCCTTTTGCTGGCTGCCTCCTCTTTACTAAAGTCTTCAGAGCGATGTGCATGTTCCTACAAGATGACAACATTAAACTTAAAACAAAAGTATTTGTTATGATGACTTTGTTCATTTCTGCAAATTCTACCTTGTATGCAGTTGCTCAGCAGAGAGGCAGGACAAGCAGCAGAGAGGAGCAGCATTTAAAATTCCTGCAGCTGAGTCTGCAGGAAGCTTGTATGATGGAGACCTGAAATATGCTGCCCAGCCTACAGCAATTTTCAGACCGTGTGTAGACACATTGACAGAGTACATAAAAAACACTTGTACTGAGACTGCCTGTTTTGCATGTGCTTGGAGAGCAAGATATTTCAAATTTGAGGATTTCAAATTGATGTGTGTTTACATTGCAGATAAAGTAGAATACCATTTGCAATGTTACCAGTCCTTTTGAATTTTTTTTGTTGTTGTTAGGCTCATAGCTGCTCTTAGTTTATTGGTCTTGAGGCTTAGATTTTTTTGGTTTTGTTATTTGTTGTTGGGTTTTTTTTGCCTGAAGTGGTTGAAGTCTCAAAGTTTAACAGTCTCTAGACAAGGCAGAACTTCTCTGCCATACCGTTCTTTCTCTAGAGAAGAGATCTCTGCCTGATTTGGGAAGCTGTCTGTCCTTTGCCTGAAACATTCCATATTTAGAGACAGTTTTTTTTCTTAGTCCTTCTTAAGATCTCAAGATGCTGACAAAGCACTGCCTGCTCTAAGGGATTGGACAACAATCATGGAGCACTTTATGTCCTGCAGTGAAAGAAGCAGGACAGCAGAGCTGATCTTGTCTTTCCTCTTCCCACGTGTAGCTTCTTATTAATGCTAATTTGCTTTTCCTGTTTAAATATTTCAGAGTGTGCAATCAATAGTAACAAATATCAAAGCTTAATGGGACTGCAGAGCCAGAGACACGGGGTCAGTGCTCAAAGGCTTTTCGGGAAGGTTGTAGTGATTGGTTACACAGGTCTTTTGGGCATCACACCCCACTGGAAATTTTAGCCTGTGGGATGCATGGAGGTAGAGTTAACCCTGCTCCATTCACGCAGTGACTTTGTAAGAGTATTTAGGTCCTGGAGCTGTACCTTGGATGTTGTGTTAAATGCTATACAGGATCCACATCTCTTGCTTTAGTGTCTCCACGTGCCTCATCCCTTAAGTTATTCTTCCTTCAGGTAATTTTTCCCCATTGGATGCAGGAGCCAGGTTGGGCTATAGAGTTGGGGAGTTGCATATCAGCTGGAGGAGGGTTATGATTTTAAAAAAAAAATTAAAATTCACATGATCTGTCCAAAGGGGATGTATATTAAGCTGTTACAATACTAGATCATGGAAATGCAAACCTGGAAGGGGCCTCAGGTGGTGTATCCCTGTGCCAGGCACCAGAATGATGAAGCTGTAGCTCCACTCTCAAGCGCTTATCTGTATACAAGTGTGTACATAGGCTCTGTGTGAGTATGGAGCAGTGCAGATTTACAGGTGGTACGTATGCTGGTACGGTCTTCTCACAACAAAGGTCTTAAAGACCCAGCTCTGGTATCTCTTAGCAGTTGTCTATTTCCTTCTGTTTTCTAAATATTTCTGCGTAGTTCACCCAACTTCAAGGGAAAAGGAAGTCTTGCACTAGCCAGAGCATTCAAGAGCCAACAACCACATGTCACCCATAGCAAACAACCATTTGGATAGCCTAAGACAGTCATCAGTACTGGTGCCTTCTGAAGAAAACCTCCTCCTTTGGAGCTACTTCATCATAGCCTTCAGGACCTAGGTGGGAACCAGGTTGTCTGACATTATCCCCCTAATTCCTCAATGCTTGGCTTCCCCATCCCTAAAGCAAGGGTGCCTCTTCTCGCCTGTGATAGTAAATGTGATCCAGGTGGCAGATCATTCAGACTGTATGGCAATGAAGGCATATTCATACTGAGGTAGAAAGATCCAGAGTGTAGAAAATATTCTTATTTTATGTGAGATATTTATTTTGAAAGGAGAAACCACGTTAGGAAGACGGCTTTAGCCAAATCCTGTCCAGCTGCTGGAAAAATCAACCGAAGTTTAATGGATAGTGGAAAAAAAAGTGAGGCCAAATTCATATTGCTGCTGGTAACAGAAACCTGTAAGATGAGAGGATTTAGAAGAGAAAATGCTGTAAAAATATATCTGGCACTGCCCATACTGGTGTTACACATGTGATATAATAGAACCAAAACATCAAAAGTGATAGAAAGTATAAATGAAGATGTGTTACCTGGGACAGACCTTAATATTTACAAATGAGAAACTGAGTAAGGATTTACTACAATGATCATTTACAGCAAACAAGTAAACCATGCAATACCCTTTGAAACAGTAAAACAGAGAAAAAAAAAGTTAAAATCTATAATTTTAATCAAAAGTTTGTTTCAGTCATTGAAATTCTGTTATTGCTGCTTACAAACATTAAAGTCAATCAAAACATCAGTAGCCTGCAAGATCAATATTTTTAATATGTTTGCATTGCAGTGCTGCAGATTTTTGGCTAATGGATCTCACCCATATCGATTTCCATGGGAAATGTTAGTCTGATACTGAAATAATTAAAAAAAAAAGAAATCCAGGGATTATTGGTTTGGAATTTTGAAGGAGATAGAAGTATAAAAATTGGTTATTGACTGAATTGCTTGGGGTGAATGAACCTTTGGCACTTGCAATAAACTTGTAGCACAGAGTCGTTAATGAATACTACGTTAGTCCCTTAAACCTAAAATCAGTCAATATCCTATTATAACAATGCAAATTGTGGTGAAAGAGCATAGTGAGTCATTTTCAAAGCAGCAGGATATTCATAAGCATCTCCATACATATATGGATGGATGTATTAAACCACCTCTGAGATATGCACAACTGATTTTCAAACTAATTTTAAATATATTGAGTTTATGTTGATATTAAAGCAAAAAGTTGATATGAAGTAAATTTTTAAAAATTATTTTAATGACTATATCACTTTAAAAATTAATTAAAATGCAGTAAAAGATCATAAACATATACATATGTACTTGTATAAACAAGTATACTCAATATTGTCCTGGCTCTGACCAAATGCAGTTGATTTTTTTTCTATTTATTCTATATTTTGATGGAGACTTATGAAAACTGCAAGCAGTGATTACCCTGAACCTGTGGAGGTGTCCTGGACCCAGATAATCCTAACCCATGCTCAACACCTGTTCTGTTTGGCCTCTGCTCTCTTTGTTCATCCTCTTACTCTGTAAATATTATGACTTTGCTTGCCTAACACAATTCTCTTTTTAAGAACAGATTCTGCAAGCACAGGGGCATCATGCCTGTCTGTGATACCTGGTGAAATAAATGAATTATCCATTCCAGAATAGACTCTGCACTCCCAAACAGGGACTGAATGAGTTTACCACGGTTAGAGGAAAGCTAGAATAGAAATTTTTATTCACAGTTAAATGAAGAACATCTAACTGAAGAGTTACCTTTTGGTTCCTGCTTTAAAAATGCCTTGAGCCTTTGTGTTACTCTGCAGTGGGGACCAGTAGTTAAAAATGGGTACTGCGATATGCAGGCCGTTGTATGAAATATATTTTCACCTGAGCTGTATAAATATTTAAAAGTGTATACTAACATGTGGTGATAATTCAGTGCCTGTGATAGTACAGGAAAGAGAAAATATATTCATGTTTGATTATTAATTACTACAAAGTAATATGTGGACATTTTCTGTTTGGTTTTTTTTTCTAATTTTTGATTTGCCCATAGTTGGTCAGAAATAAATTAGACTACGTTTCAGTGGTTTGCTTGGATCAAAATATTAGAAAATATGCCATGTATGGATCTCAGCAGAAATCTGGTAAAGGCAGGAGCAGTAATTGCTGCTTCACTGTTAACTACAGACATCAGATGAGAGGCAGGTTGCTGTATCCTGCTGAAGTCTTGATGGACCAACACCTTTTGGGAATAGCTAGTAATGAAGTCTAATATCTCTCAGTAAACTTGTTAATAGGTCTTGTCATTGACAAGGTACCTCTGTAGTTACTCTTCAAGTCATGTAGTTTCTGGATAATTAACATCCTCCAAATTACTCAAGCCAGTGACATAGGACAGAAAGATGTTGGTAGCAGCCCAGCCACAGGCAGGAGTGATGTAGCAACCTACCTGTCCCCCAGCACTGCATTCAGCCCTGGTTTGGGCTGGTTTTGAAGTATCCTCCTTAATTCACCTTAACTGAGGTAGTCATGGTATTTTTCAAAGTTTTATTGTTGTTTTTCTAAGTAAATACCAAAATAACATTTCAGAATACAGCTTTCCATATTTACCAGTTCTGCAGCACAGAATGTTGGATGTGCATCTCTATTCCATAATTTTTAAAAGACAGTAGAAGGATGAGGAGTGTTTCCTAAGGACAGAGAACTAATGGAAAGTAAAATCCTCATTTGTAAAAATCATTCTCATGAGCTTTAAGCTTGTTAACATAATTAGTAAAAAATAATAATTTACCTTTCTTAAATATCAGAAGCAGAGATTGAATATGTGCAGGTAGAGGTAGTGAAAAAGGTCAGCAGAGCTTCTGCTACTTAAAATTTCATATTCACTTAATGAGGAAAATAAAAGTGTTTTAAAAGGAAGTAAAAATAATAGTGTATTCCCTCACTTGTTTTTGTGGATATTCCAACCCTTTTCAACTCAAGATGAAGAAAAATATAAAGATTTGAGCTTTTACACATTGCCTCAATAGAGCAAGCTAAACCAAGAAATCCAACAGGAATGCAAATTTTTTCTAAAACCCATTTTAAAGAATGCAGTTTTTATAAACTGTAGAAGTTGTGCTTAAAAAAAGAAAAAATAAACAATACTTGCACAGTACCATAGGAAAAGTTTAAAAGAGCCAGAACAAAGTGGAATGAAATATTCTTGGTAGTTATAAGTCACTGTCATGAATTAAGTGGGAAAGAAAATCATTAAGTGTATCAAAGGTCCTTTGGCAAGATCACAAATGGAAGCCAGAGGTGACTCAATGTGACTTTTAGCAGGACCTTAAAAGCACAGAGATGAAGAACTTTCTCCCATATCCAATGCCAGTGTTCATGCACTTTTTTGCTGTCCACTCCCCCTGGTCCCCTTGGGGTGTTCCAGCAAGTGAACTTGCAAGGTAGTGGAGACCTTTGCCATTGAAAACAATGTAGCATGCTGATTCTGGCAGCCAGTACAAATTCGTTGTGGTAGTGAAACAGCTACAGTTATTTTCATAATCTGCCTCTCTCTATGAAGAGAAAGTAAATGTGTTTTGTGTAATAGTTGTTTTCAATTGGGTTTTTTCAATGCTGTGATTCCAACACTTAGTAAATAATTTATAAGATGATCACACAGTTTTCCAGAGCAAGGAAGCCAAATAGCAGACTGTTGAGATAACTTGGCCACAGAACCCTGAGAATGGGTTTCCACTCACTAAACTGAGTATATAAAAGGAATAGATTATCAGGCTTTAGCTGTGTAACTTGCCTTGACATTAGTGGGCATTATGGGGCTAAAGCTTTCAGCAATGTTGTACAGATGTAGGAGATACTCTCATGGAAATGTTAAAAACATCACTTTTTTTTGCCTTTGTTTCTGAATTCTGAGATTGTATGCCAAACTGGTCATAATAGAGGAAATCAATTTGATAACCTTGTGGTTCATTTAAAAAAGATAATAGAGGCTGCAACGACTTCAGAAACACAAGCTAAATTGGAAAAATATGCAGAACTCCTAAAACTTTCTTTTTTCTCATAGTAGAAGCATGTTCCTCAGCATGATTTGAAATACATCTTAAATTTGTAACCTGTATATGCTACATCTGCTACATCACCCTACTCAAGCACACTGCCTACATGCACAGAAATCTTGAACTGGCATGTCACAGCATGAAAGACTGTGTCTTGTGCTTGCAACGTCTCCATTGTTCATTGTGTTACATAGGTTCATTTATTTACATAGATTATTCTTGGAAAGTGATAGATTTACCTCACCTGGCATTGAAAAATGTTGTTGAGAGAATGACAAAAGCATGGGCAAGCTCTTCAGAAACTTCTTTTTTTTCTCCAGCATTCAGGTGTGTTTGCAAAGACACTTTTTTTGGTGGCAATATTCACCTCAGGAATTTCTGACCAATTTTTGTAAGGTTTTTCATTCAGCCAGGTGGGTGGCCAGGCAGTGCTCTAACTACATGGGTTTTAAATACATTTTAATTGGAAATCTTAAAAGCATCTAAGGACCTTGAAGAAGTCCGAATTCCAGCTTTGACATGGTGGCATCATCTTGATGATCAATAATATAGGTTTATATAGTTATTGTCTCTTGTGTCAGTAATACAGTTTTGTTTCTGCCAGAGTGTAGGAGGTACAGCTGCCTTGTGATTATCCCTAGGTGTCATCCAAGCATCATTATCACAATTTTACAATATTTGAATCTTCATTGATGACTAGAGAAGTTAATGAGCTGACTCAACTTTTTCTTAGTGTTTGTTAGGACTTCTCTTATTAACCTGGAGTTACTAAAATTATGATGGAGATCAGCATGTTGTTAAGTGATGGTATTTTGAAACAAAATGTTCACAGGAGTCCCAGTTCAGGGAAGTTCTGGAAACAGGATGCTGCAGAAAACTGAGCACTGTTGCATCACATTGAATTTAACTCAAAGCAGGCATGTATAGCATCCCGGAGGACTGATGGCTCAGTCATCTGCACCGAATTTAATGCATGCTGAAATGTAGCATGGTTTTAAAGCAAAATTTTTGGGTCCCTAAACTTCAGTTGTGTTTATACTTTCATATGTGCAAAATAATGCATTTGTAATAGAATTGCTAATTTCCTGCTGTGTGATATGCTATTACTTTTTTAATCAAGTCTTCTGGACACAAAGTTCATGTGCACCTGACATAATAATAAGACAGGGAAATGTGCATCTGAATAAAATAGGTAATCTGTGTTAGTTCAGTGGGTATTACAGTTGTGAGTGTAGTAAAATACAGGAAAAAAATAGCACCTCCATGACAATTGATCTGTCTTATGCTCCTACCCAATAGCCAGTGTTCAGTTGAATCTAAAAGTGTACAATAAAGTATAGGTATGGTATTTATGCAATTCACTACAACTTTCTGAACTTTTTAGGTTTTCGGAAGTTAACAGCTTCCTTTGAAAATGAAATCAGAAATAGCATGTGGTGATTGTACTGCTGTGTAGTGTTGCAGAAATACCTCCAGAGTCATGCATGGGACTACATCACCATCTCATACCCCTCTTTCTCCCTCCTCCACTAATTCCTCCTTTCTATCGTAATGGGGGAGAAATTGATTGCAAGTGTGTTTTCTTGACCCCCTACTCCATACATGTTAGCACCTAACCTTCTACAGTCTCATCTGTATTTACAGTAATTATATGCATAATGTAGCATATTATTGTCTGGACTTCCTGTTTAATCAGTACAGAGCTTCTTACAAATGCAGCTGAAAAGGGCAAACAAAATTAAAGCTTTATATACCAAAACAAGTTTGATTTTCTAAGCTCCCTGCATTCCAACGTACAGAGATTTGTTCCACCAAGTTTTGCGATGGCTTGCAGATGGGCAATGATTAATCGGAGAGCTAACTGTGAAGTAGTTTGCAATTAAACTGGAAAGCTTTGAAGCATGCTAATTGAATCAGAAAATTAGAGACACTGAACAGTAATTGGCTATTTCTCATGCAGCAGGTGCCAGGCCACTCAGCTGTGGAACAAGGTATTTAAGGCACATTAGTACTAGGAAAAATATTTCTTGATATGGAACAGTCAGATTTTCTGCTCATTTTCACCATGGATGTCAAAACACACAACTGTGATATCTAAAGCCCATAGCTTGTGTTGAAGAGTTTGAGCAGTGGGGTCATCATGAACTTGCATGTATGCATTGTCTTGAATCTGGCTCAAGTTGAGGTGCCTGAGTAACTTCCTAGCCCTTATGGATTAGCAAATTCCTCCTTTTTCTTTTTTTAAAAAGTAAGCAGAGAATAAGGCTTTTAGTGACAGCAGTCCAGGTCGTAGGCTTATAGTCACTTCCAGGTTGCAGGGAGATCAGCTCTGTATCTGGAGAACCTTCTCTGTAAACTGAGGTGATGTTTGCTTTTCTACTGCCATGTCTTTTGAGGTCTGCCCTTGGAAAGATGATGGATGGACACTAGGTAATGCTGGCATGTGTTTTCACTACACCGTTTTTCTCAGTTTTTACTGGGGAAAAATTACTTTTTTTTCTGTTTGCCGCTTATGAGTGTGGAGATTAGTGGAGTGTGGCTTACTAAGAATCTGTGAATTGCTATAATGAAGCACCTTCACTTTTGTTTCATTTTTTTGTGGATTTAAAAAATTCAATGTTTCTAGTTGAATATTAGTTGAGGGCATCAACCATATAAATCTAATACTGCTGTGAGCTTAAGAGATGCATAACACCAATTCATATCATGTCTCAGCATGAGTTTATATCTTCTAATTAGCACCACCATTTTATAGAGAGCACATGCAATGAAAGTTTGTTTGCTATGCCAACAGGGACTGAAGCACATACAGTAGTTTTGCTATAGTAGAATGATGGTGCAGTATGAGCACAAATGACTTATAGCCTGAGCAGTAGGTAACCAGAAAAGAGTGGGATTTAATAAATGAAATGGTGAAGAGTTTTTCCAGAGATATAACCATTTTCAAATTAGACTGGGTGGGGCGCATGATTTCTTTCATCTCAACTAATTAGTGCTTGGTATGCTTATTAGTGAATAAAAAAGAAAGTATTAAAATACAAATGTACTGCATCATATTACTCTGGTATCAAGAAGCAGAATATTACAATATTCAAATGCTAATCATATAACTTAGCAGATGACTGCAGAAAGTAGTGTATTTGAACTGAGACATAAATTATAAATTGTAAACAGTGCATAGGGGATATGTTATAACTGTGTCTCATTTAAATTAAGGCAGGAAGTTTTCTCTGAAGCAGATTATGTGCCTTCATTAAGTTTTAAAGTATCTTCTATAATGTTTTATTAAGATCACTTGGCACAGTGTTTCCCAGACTGGATGTTAGCAGTATGTACTGGTGGAAACAGCCCCAGTGGTAGAGGTGGCTCAGGTGCATTGCTGCACTCCACAGCTTTTAACAGCATGCTTCCTAGCAAGTGCTAGTGCACATACACCAGTGTCTTTTCCATGTAATGCCCCTCCTCAAAAGTCCTCATGCCTTTGCTCTCTGTACTTGAAAGCAGCTCCAAAACATTTACATGATCAATGTTTGTTGCTGGAGGGATAAAGTTTGCTCTTCCATGGACAAGTGAGAACATATTGATCATTTTATTCTATCTGCTATTTCTAAATTCAATATACCTCTGGAGTCAATAAGTGAGATCGAGAGCATATTCTTTTTTTGTGTGCCTGCTTGTAGCTTGTTCTCAAGATCCAAGATACATTTTTGATTAATCACGAATGCTCTGAGGTCATGGAAAGCAAATGTGTTTGTGGAGTGTCAGCTGATGCTGTCAGATAAATGTCTTAAGCTTAGCCAGGGTTCATGCCCCAGCTTTAGGCTGTGCCAAACATCTCCCCTTGTAGAGGCAGATAATAGCTACACTGGAGGCGACTGAGCTGTTTGTTCACTGAACGGGCTGACCTTGCCACATGAGGCTGGAGTCAGGTGAAAAAAGCACCAGCCACGTTTTTTTAATTGAAACATGAAAAATACTAACTTTGTGCATTTTATCCATCTTGAATGCAAATGAAATCTGCATTCCTCCTTCTTGCACTGGGGTCTGTCTGCTTGGCTTCTCTAGTGTCTACATGGCCACCTGATGCCATGGTTGAAAGCCTCCTTTGATAAACTGTGCATCTTCAGAAAATTTCTGACAAGGTATTTTTGCACAGGGCCCAAACAGGAAAGAAGTCCTGCCAGCCAAACAAAATATTTTTAGAGACAGTTCACATTTTGATTCCTAGATTCTCCCATAATCTCAAGGTGATGGCCTGGAGAGGGTGGATGATTAGTTGTGCCTCCCCTCATCCATTGCAGGCTTTCAGCTTCACCTTTAGCTTGTCCATGATGGTTGGTCCTCTCTAACTACAGCCACAGACAGGAGCAGTGAAACAATTGCAAAGCCAACGTGCGAGATGCATGAAGGAAGCCTGGTTTGTAGCACAGAAGGCAAAAAGATGGATCATATGGTGGTGCATAAATAAGTGAAAACTCACAGGACTACTTGGGGGCATTTGTTATAAACCACCTCAAGTCAGTGCTCTCGCTCCCTCCCATTTCCCCAAAAACATGTTTATTCTTTGCTCCTAAGATTATGTTGCGCTTTCCTCTCAAGAAGTTCATACTGTCATGGGTAAATCATCAGGGCTAATTAGACACAATAATGCTGCAAAAAGTTTTTTTAAAAAAGATGCAATGCATCTGTCATGAACTCCCACCAGACCTCTTGGAAATGAGGTATTTTTAATATTTTATGCTGAACAGAAAATATCTTGAGGAAATGGTTTTATATTCTGTACCAAAACAAAACCTTCAGTGTCAAACAATACTGCCTAAGAATCCCTTTAGATGCCAATATTTGAAGTTGCTCCATTCTTAAGATATAAACTTCATTTTAATAAAATGTACTTAGTATGGAAAAAAAAAATGCAGGGAGTAGTAAAGAAAGTGAAATATATGTTGGGATTTATTTGAAGCCTGGAGTGCACTCTGATATAGGAAAAGACATTCATGTTTTTACCGCTGGTCATACAAACAGATTTTATTTAATGAGATGTTTTCAGCTAACATCTAAATAAAAATAAATGTAAATATTTTTCACTTTGAGTTAATTTTAAATAAATTGCTGTCTTATTTTGTCCTGCAAATAACTTTGTCTTTTTTAAAACAATATTTAACATAGAGTTTTAAATCATGTTCTCTCTGGTCTCTTCGTAAGTTATTAATAGTTAAATGTTTGTGTTTTGCATAATTTGTCTATACAGGAGGGAGAGATTATGTATGTGAGAGACACAGATTTGAATACTTTAAATGGGTAAAAGTTGAGCAAATCTCTATTTTCTGTTTATTCTTGGTGGCAGGTCACAGATTAATAAAATAAAATTATGAATAAAATTAATAAAAATACTTACTTGAGTGACAGGAAAATGCACTTAATCAAATTCCATGAATCCAAATAAAGTTCCAAGTCATTCAGCTACATACTTAGCCTGAGATATGTTCTTTAAATAGATCAGTAATCCTTATGAAAAAGAGAAACATATCCAGCTTGGCACATCTGCGAGTATTTCTATATGTTGACCTTGTTATTCCTGACATGCAAAAATATATCTCCTTTCCAAGATGGGGTTTGTATACACAAATTCTGCCTTTTTTTTTTCCTGGGACATCCACCAGCCACAGTTGGTCCCCATATGTGTTTTCAACTCCACTACTCTCCACTACTGCTTTGGAATTCAAAGTGCCATCACTGTGTAGATGCCCTCCGTGAGGAAGGGACTCAGCAGTAGGCCCAGCATATGCAGGGAAGGTCTGTGCATGCTGCAGAAGTGAACCTGAGCAGGTCATGATAGCTGCAGTGGTATGGGAGCACTTTACACTGTCCAAATCATGATTGTCCTTTATGTCAGCTCTGAGGGGAAAAAACTGCATACAAAAAATTTAAATCTTCCTGTTGATATGTTATTTTTGTGTATGTGACTATCCTTAGCCCAGCTGGAAAGGCAGGGTAGAAAAGGTGGATGAAGAAATTAAGTTATTGACAGAAGTAATCAAAGAAGCAACAGAAGTCTTTGTCAGCAAATTTATCAGTACAGTTGTGTTAAAGATCTCCTGCAAACATCTTATTGACCCAGGTACTGCCTCAAGTTATTCCTTACACAGAATACAGCATTACTTAGCATATTTATTGTTTGGATTAACTCATCCAAGTTACAGATTGCATTCTGCTCTAATGTTTTTTCTTATTATTAGTTCTGTCCTATTTCTTTCTGATTTGTGAATTGTTTAACTGAGCTGCTGAATCAGACCATAGCCAACTAAGAGTAGCAGAGATGATGTTAAAATGTAAATGGTTTAGGCAGTCATATACTGGTGGAAGCAGGTTTCTTCAGCCTCAGAGGATAGCTCAGAAGCCCTTTTTTATGTTTGTGTATTTAGGGTTTGTCCAAGGAGCAGTTGCATTAATAGGGCAGGTCCATGAGCTGAGTTCTGCCTGAAGGATGTGCTTGGGAGCTCTGGGCAGAGTGGTGCCAAGGTACTCTGGCTTCTCCCAGCCTTGTTTAGAAAATGTACTTCTACATTTAAACGTGTTTTTATTTGGGGATTGTGTGATTAAGGAAGTTGCTGAGTTTCACAAACAACATTCACCTGCTCTGTCTTTAAAAATTTTAATTTGGATGCCATCACATTGCCCATGCATCTTGAAGTTCATAATTGGATTCCCTTGCAAACCAAGTTAATTCAGACCACTGCTGGATTTTAATTAGACATTAAGAGAAAATAAGGCCATGTCACTTGTATATGGCCTTAGTGTATCCTACATGGGAATGAGTATTTGTGTATTAACCCATCAGCATGGGTAAGAGAAATTCGCTGTATCTAAACTCTGTGAGAAAGGTTTGCCATCTTCTAGTTACAAAAGGAACTGAATAAAGCTAATGAGGGAACTTGGAAAGAGCACCACATTGCTGTTCTCCAGCGTCACAGATAGACATCAATGAAATCAGATTTGCAATGGAGATATCTATTTGTTCAGCATAAATGTAAGCAACCTACCTCTCTCTTCCCACAGAGGATCTAGGCTCTCTGAGACAGGCTCTGCTTTTCTGCAAAAGGAGAAAAAGCAATATACACCTTGCCTTCAACTAGTGAAGGCCAGAGAAGGCAAAGCAAAAACATGCATTCAAAGTATTAAAATACAAATCCATAGGGTTGTGTGCCTGGAGAGAGGCAACAGTACCTTTCACCTCTGAGTGCACGTGCCAAGAAGAGCTGTCAGTATTTAATCTGGCCTGGCTGTGAAAACAAAATGTCAGCCTCCTTTCTTGTTTCTGTTGTCCATCTTTGCTGGGTACAAAGTTCAGAGCTTCTTAGCTGCCCACAAAAGGCATTTCTGGACAGGACCAACAAAATGGACTGAGCCACCAGAACAGGAGTCCACAGTGATGTGTTTATGGTGAAAAGATGGTGACTGTGTTTTTCCAGCAGTTTTCAGCTGGTCTTGTTAAGGGAAGCCACTGGGTGTTAGGCACAGCTTCATGATGCCTAGTCCAGCTTGGCAGTAGTGCATGCACTGGTCTGCCCTGACCTTGGCACAGTCCTTTTAACATATTTGGCAGTATGGGTACTTCCCTGAAAACTGGTAACTGTAGGCTCTGTAAGCACTGTGTAAAGTCCCCCCATATCTTGAAATCTGGAAAACAAGAAAGCCTCAAAACACTGCTGTGTGTTGTGACAGTGTTTGTCAAAATGACCAGGACCCTAATTATTCTCATTCTTTGCAGGCATTTAAGCAAAGGAGAGCTTTATTGAGGAACTTGAAAGAAGTTCATGAAGCAGGACTGCAGAAATTTATGGAAAAAGATTGCAGAAGTTAATGCTTAGAGAACTTTCACTTGGATGAGCTGACTGCAGGCAGGATTGAGTTTGAAATGAGATTGGGCAGGAGACAGGAAGCTCATATATGTCTGAGTCAGTAAATGAAAGTGCCTGAGAACAGCCCTCATGGCTGACTCTGCTTTTGTGCTCCTTACAAAATGGCTGGTGCACCTGTGCCAATGCCCAGGGATGCTCTGTACACCCAGTTCTGGAGTGAGTCAGTCTGCAAGTCTGTTCTCCAGAGGCAGCTAGATGCTATCATGCTATTTTGGGCCTGGGGAGAGTTTTGTTTGAGGACAGGCAGAGGTCATTCAAGGTGTGAAGGGTTTATTTTTTCATTTTGAGATAGGATCAAAAAAAAAGGAAGAAAACAAAAGCAGATTTATACTTGAAAACACACAAGAAAAAAAAACTTTATTAACAAAGCTAAAAGAGGAAAATGATAGTAATGAGATAATCAGAACCAAATTCCAGATAACTTTTCTTTTTCTTACTGACAGCGCAAAAAAAAATAAAACCCACTACTTTTAGTCAGTTTACTACCTTAAAAAGAAACAGTCTTAACTTCAATTCACC
>VZTB01000121.1:28469-61857 GCA_013397245.1 Thryothorus ludovicianus | reverse complement strand
CGGGCCCTGCCACCCTCCGAGGCCGGAAGCGAAGAGAAGCTGCCCCCTCCTCCGGTTTCTTCTTTTGTTTCAAAGAATGTGTCTTTACAAAAAAACGCAGCAATCTCATTGGTTGAAATGAACAGCGCCACCCCAAGACACAAGGCCGGTTGGATGTAGTGCTCAATAATGTTCTTCCATGTTAAATTTATCTGCATAAATGAAGTCTGTGAACTCTGAAAGTGAAGAGCTGAAGAAAGAACCTAATAGAAGAGTGCATGGTCAAAGCTCTAAAATATGAAGAAAGGTCTTTTTAGTCACGTTCAGGAGAAGTAGATACAGGACAGTGAAAAGGCAATACTGTGACTTAGGTCTAGTCAAGCGAGCCTGGGCATCAGTGCTGGCTTTAACAAATCAGGTGAGAATGGCGTTAGGAGTGTTACATAGGATTTATACAACAGTGGCAGACAAAGTGAACCAAGTGCATGTACCAGAAAATAGACACAATGAGATTTCATGTCAATTAAAAGACTCTGCATTTTATATTGGATTTTTACCTTTGTTTTCACTGACCATTAAAGACATATATTTAGCAACATAAATGCAACTCTTTCAAAGATTAAATTCCTATATGCTTATGTAAATTTTACAAGTTGATTAAGTCTTTGTAGTTGTGTTTTGGCATATAGCAACATCTTTATCAGCAGCATAATTCATACTGTAGCACTTAGTATGACACTAGAGAGAAGTATGACTTTGTTTCTTAGAACTAATTGACTTCACTATGTAGTTCAAAAATCATTGGCACCTAGTCAATTCGTGCTCACAGCAAATGCACCACTAATAAAGTCAGATCTGATATTAGCTGTATTGCTATTAACTTTAAATTAATGCATATCCAACCCCTATAATTTTAAAACTGTATATCACAATGTAAATGCTAGAAAGATGAGATTCAGTAGTGAGGCCTGTTTTGTGCGTCAGGTACATCACTATCTTATGGAAATTCTTTTGGAAATGTGAAATCAACTCCTTGTACTATATCTGTATTCTTACATATTCTGGGAAGGAAAGAAGTGTGCTATAAGCTTCCTCACAACTTAATATCATCTTAGGTAAGTGTTAAGCAAAAGACAGGCTGGTAACAACTGAAGAAAAGATGGAATTGTAAAAAGCAGGAAATTTACATGGGGTTAAATAAACATTAGCTTTTATTTTACATTTCAGGTTTTGATAAGATGAAATATGGCATCACTAACTGTAGTAATTTCTTTCTTCTTATTTTAAATAGTCATATATTATGTGTTTGTTTGGTGCCTACAGTTATTAAGAGGTGCTTGGAGGATATACAGTGATGGCAGTTTCATTCCTGCCTTTCTAATTTGTCCTGGCCCCTCCAAGCAAATGTTAGCACAAGTGACAGGAATGGAGACAAGAGAGTGATGGATGGGGCTTAGGGAAATAGCATCAATGGTAGGGTGGAAAAAGACCAAGGAAAGGAAAATATGTCTTTCTGAAATCAGCTACAAGCAAGGACCACTGCCTCCAGAAAGGCTTCCTCAGGAGTCTGCCAGTGGAGGGACCTAATCTGCTGATGCTGAGAAAGAAGCATTGTAGTGCTGGGTGACCAAACTTCTGACATTTCACTCAAGATTTTCACTGGTGGCAGTCTGCATCGTCCTTTCCATTTTAAGAATACAGAGAGAAATCTCTGCAGTAGCACAATGGATGTTACAGTGCACAAAAACCTACGTTTTCAGAAATGGGCATGTATAAAATGACAAATCTATCAATAAAACATCTGTATTTGTTTTATAGCAGTATGATGCTTGCAGGTTTTTAGACTACAGAAATGCCTTTGAGATCTTGACTATTCAACAAAACTCTGCTGTACCATGCTTCACTGCTTTTCACTGTGGGAGAGTATGAGTGGTGCCTATGGACTGATTAAAGTTCCTCTTCATAATGAGATATAAGCTGAAGGCAAGCACTGCTTTATCTTTACAGATGACTTTCACACTGCAATGTTTTAGGATAATTTTCATCACAAATAAAGTTCATAGATTATTTTAGCAGTGCTATTATGTGCCCATGTCCAGTGTCTTGCAAGCCCAAGACAATCTACGCACCTTTTCAAAAGGCAGCTGCAGGAAAGTGGAAATGAAACCTGAGGCATTGCAAGATTTGTACCTTATTTAAATGTAGGCTGAATTTCTTACAGATATCCACTCAGATATCTTGTATAATCTTCTATCGGGACTGTATCTTGGCTTCAGTTTGTATGACATTGCTTGTTTTGAATAGGACAAAGGCTCACTGCTGCTGTCAGTCCTGTTTCAAGCCCAGTATTTATCTGCTGCTTTGCGGATGCCATTTTTTATCTGGCGTCCAGAAGAGCATACCTCTGCCAACACACCATTTCCCAATACATCGCCCTTTGGTTTGCATGATTTCTGAAGAGACAAGCTCAGACCTGGATGCTTTTCCTCGCTGTGGTAGAGAAAAGGGACGTCTCTGGTGCCTGCTCTGACAAGAACGTTGATTCATGTGTAAATTGCCAGTTGCCCTTTATTTGCTTGGTCCATGGAGACACACACAGATAAAAGGCTCAATGGGTCAGAGCTGAGTGTGTGCCGGATTCTCCCATTGCCATGATGACAGGGTTAGGGTTGTTGTCAAAGATTATCAGACAGGCTCTGATGTCTTATCATTATTTACTTGCAGAGTAATACATAAAAATAAAATTTTGCACATGGGAGCCTTTTACAGCATTTCAGCCAAGTGTGCATTTTCAGGTGCATGGTGTCATCACCATCAGCTTTCAATATCAGGAGTTCTGCGCATCTGTCTTTAAATACCTCTTACACATAGAGAGGGGAGTGTTCCCCAGGCTTCTTTAGCCCTCTACAGGAAAAAAAAAAAAAAGAAAAAAAAGAAGTATTATCTGTGCAAAATCACTTCTAAAATCATATATAAAAAAGTAACAGAGGGAAGGTTGCAGTAATTTTGAAGTGAATCCCCTTTAGTGTGTGATTTTGCATGCTTGTAATTCCCAGTCACGGCATTGAACAGCTCTCAAATACTTGCAACACCCCGTGTTGTGTCTCATTTAATAACATAGTTATAATATATTTGTCTACTTTACAACTGTATTTGTATTGGCATATAAAGTGTGCAGCAGCTGGGAGCTGTGTGGGGGTGGCAGAAAGTTATTTGATCTACAAAATCAGTTACTTGTCACTCAGTTGCCTTTCACTGAAGCATAATAAAGCATCATTATGGGCCTATTAGGCAGTGCTGATGTAAATGCATTTTATGTGCCATTTTCAGATCAACAGTTAACCACACAAAAGTAAAGTTGTTAAGTACATCCTTCTTTGTTTAAGAAGGCAAATCATAAATCAGGCAGAATATTAAGCTTATGAAATGTAAATTTGAGACCCCAAGGGTTTTATCTATTAGGTCAGCTTCAGATTAGGCATCAGGCCTATCCTTTGCTTCAATAGCAAGTAGACAAAGTCATCTGTGCTAGCTTTCTACTTTTGTGACAGTGTTATGAATGCCTCTTAAAAGGTTTTTCTGGGGGGAAGAAAGCAAACCTTTTAATATATTTAAAAAACCCTAGAAATTAAATGGCTCAGACTGGATTAGGAGAGCGAGGGTTTAACTTGTTGCGCATGCATTTTATATCTCCCGTGAGAATTCTTTTCTTCTTCATTGTTATTAATGATATCCCATTTTTGTGTATAATATTGATGCTACTGGAATCACTTAACGGCTTTATTTGCCAGACAGAACCTGACTAAAAAAAGAAAGTTGTTAATGCTAATATTTTGAAACTTTCCTCACATCCCTTGTTATTCTTTTAGTTACTGAAATTGCATTTTGAAAATCACTTTTTCAGAATCTGAGTTTCTTCCTAATTGATGAAGTTTGAAGCAAATATTTTCTAAGCCATCTGTACAAAAGTGCACTTTTTGGAGGATTAGTGAGGCCAGTGATAAAAAAGAAAATTTGGAATATAGTAAAAAGCCATAGTTCACAATCTCATTTTGTCTTCTGCACAGATTTCCATTCATTTTATTGGTCCATCTGGGTATCTCTGTTGCCTGCTGCAGGCTTAGTGGTAAAACACAGGAAAGAATGTTGTGCATCCTAGCATGTGTACAACATCTGGGAAAGGAAAGGTTTGGTAACTTTGTTCAAAAGTTTAGTTGATAGTACCCAAAATGGGCTGCTTTGGGGAAATGGCAGGTTACATAAAGGTAGTAGTTCATGTTTAGCACTAGGAGATAGCAGGAAATGGAGTTAGCAAACAAGGCTACAGATGGAATAAGTCCTGATTTAATTGGATTGATAAAAGCTGTGTTGTTAACTGCAATCCTTTCTACATGTATAGTATCCTTAGTTTTAGTGTGATGTAGCCTTATCAATATACAAATACATTTTCTGAAAGGTATGTGGGTAACCCAGCTCAAAAAGACTTAGGAGAGTTAGTGAAAGGATTTTTTTTTTTCAGTAATATCAGTGTGTTTGTATAGTAACAAAACTGAAATATTTGGCAGTTCTTTAAGTATACAAATATGCTTCTTGTATGTAAGTATGGAGCATAGTACACATATACACCATTTCCTTAATATAAGCAGCAACATTCTGTGGCAAATTTCCTAAGAATGTATTCAATACGTCTGTGAGGATATTTATGAGATATAATTATACAAAAATATTTGAAGGTAGTGAACAGATTTGTTTATACACATAGTCTTTTACTTACCAGGATAGCTGATCTCAAATGTGGAATTCTTACTTACATTGTGCCATAAACATGTGTTTTTATACATCCAGAACTATCCATAACAACAAAGAGCAAATATCAGTGCTAAAACCAAACCTTTACTACTACTTTATTCAGTCTACAGCATACACAGGCACTCTGTGTTAGAAGGCAGTACAGATGAATAAAGGCTGCAGTGCAATTGGCCAGGTGTGTCTGACTTTTTTGAAAGGGATCCTACATTGTCTTTATCTTGCAAAGCGAAGTCATGTGTTTGATGTAAAGCTAAAAGTGAGGCAGATTTTCAGGTGCTTAGTGTGCATTTGTGCCTGAGAACTGCATATGCAACGCCTGGTTTGTGTTCCCCAGTGTCGTGATTTATGAGCATAGATCAGATAATATGCTACAAATTATGTATGCACTTAAAAAGAGTGACATTTGAAAACTTGCATGCTATTTGCATGATACCTGATCTTACTGAATCAGGTCCTACCACCCAGAATCAAGCAAGGAAGGTTATGGAACAGCTGTGACTTTTGGCAACGTTCCAAATCAAGTATGGGACAATTGCAAAGAGGAAAGCTGGCTTCGCACCATTCTGTGCTTTCTGTCACACACATATCATTAATTGATGGCAAACTACTCCTGTGCTGCCATATACTTCAAACCAACCTTATTTCACCTTCATGCAACTTAACAGAACAAAGAAAGTTTTGTTGTTTTTTATTGTTTAGAGCAGGCACAAAAGCAGCAACAAAAACTGAGGTTAAGTAAAGAACTGGGTATTATAGTAATTCTTATAGCTATGTATCTCACTGGTTTCTGGATTACTTTGAAAATAATAAATCAAATTCTTCCTCAAGATGACATGTCAGTAATTTCAAATTTGATTAGCTTTATATGAAGGATGTTGGTACATTTCTGCATGAATCTTTGATAGCTCAGCATACAACCTTAACACTTAGAATGCCCCTTTGTGACAGTGTGGCATGATGAAATGATGTTAAGCTACTTACATCTATAAAACCATGGCGATTCTGGTTGGGGTATGGCTCAGCAAGCTTGAATTTGGCTTGTTCCTCCTAAAAGAATCTGAGACATGTAATAACTGCTTAAGAATTTTAGTGGGTTTATTTTTGGATGTCGTAAAAGAAAACGGATGGGTCTGAAGAGGAATAGCTACATCAGGCAATATCATGACCCATAATTTCAAGCTTCCCAGGTGATGGAGACAAATCTCAAGTGATCCATAGGGCATTTGGTCCTTAGAATTGTGAACCACATCATATGTAAGGGAAGGCAAAGAGCAGTGGTTTCAAGCACTGCTGCCTGATATGCTATATTTTTTTTGTTGATGGGGCTTTTTGAAAGTGCCAGGTTTTCATAATTCCATAGTTAAAGCTTGTTAAAAATTCATAAATCAAACATTCCTCTTAGCAAAAGTGCCACAGCAGAAATTCATGTTTCTGCTTGCACAATGATCTATCTTTATTTTCTTTGAAGAGGCTTTAAGGGGACCTGTATGGATTGCAAAGGTGTCAATTCTATGACATGAAACACTTTTTTTTTTCCAGGTATTTATCTTTAAAAAGTGAAAAGCTAAATTATTTTAGTCTTGTTTTTATTCTGGATTCAGATTCTTCACACTCTTACTCCCATTCTTTATCCACAATAAGTAGTCTTAAATCAGTGTATGTATCATGAGCCCTTTAAATAAAACGCACCATTACCTGCCTACTCCATGAGAAGCCTGTCAATTAGTCTTCTATTCCTAATGACATCACTTCAATTTTGGACGTAGATACTTTGAAGAGGAAGAGCTTGAAAAACCCAAAAATATCAGTAAGATCCAGTAACTGTTGTTCAACAAACTAATTAATGTCTTACGCATATTTGACATTCTATAATGGGTTAGCTACTGAGTTTCTCACTTTAGAGAGTTAAACAGATGGGATATGGCTATTTTAAGAAAGAAATATTTGTGCTAGTGCCCAGTTTGCATTCAAGAGAAAGGGAGTAGAAGAGTTCTTGTCCTGAAAATCTGACTAGTAATTGGAAAGTTTTGACCAAATCATTGAGAGCCTGATGCACAGCAGAAGACTGACTGCTAGGGCATCTGCACATAGAACCTATTGGGAGAGACAGCATTTGCCTTCCCTGTTGTGTCAGGAAATTAGAAAGGTACTGGTAAATGCATGGGTTAAGAATCTACTGGAGTAAATCAAGGTGCTGTAATATTATGCCTTTTCAGAGCCACTAAGAACTGGGATTTTTGCATTAGTAGTTTGTGTACTGCACAGAGCCAAGGTAGAGCATCCTGTGGTGCTCAGCAAAAAATCCTGCTGAGAGTATGTATAGCAACATCTGTCATTGCCAAGCCCAGGATAGTTGTGATATGGCACTAGTAAACAGAGCAACAAACAATAGTTAGTAAAAGATATTGGACCATAAAACATGGGTAAGAGTGAGCAACATGTGTAGTGTTATGAAAATGGTAACTTGTTGCATGAGCAGTGTCATTGCCATAAATATGCTGCTGAACATGAATGTAATTTCCTTTTCAGGCATATTAATGCTTTCATAATTTGCCTGGCTTGTTACATATTTCATATGAGTATTAGGTATCTGCATTTGAAATAGAACCTTCTATGACTTGATTGGACTCAGCATATTTCCTGTGTTTGAAATTGATCAATTAGATTGATTGGGGGGGTAATTGATTCTGCATGCTGCAGAGCAGCCTGTGTCTCAGTCATCCTTCCTTTTTATCTCATTCAAAGACTGTCATATTAGCACAGAAATGTATGTGCTAGCAGCTGACACAAGGAAAAGAAACCATGCATGGCTGTCATTCCAAAATAAGTAACTCATATATGTCATAGCATCATATATCATACAAAGTTAAAATTTGGATGCGGTGTTCTTTCCTATAAGGTACTTCCTAAAACTGCTGTTGCTAGTATTAAACCTGCCATTTATGATCTTTTTCATGATCTTTCATACAGGTTTTTCATTTGTTCATTTTCTTTATCAATGTTCTGTTAACCAAATGTCAAAAAAAAACCCAAAAACAAAACTGTTATCTCAAGCCACAGAAGCAAACTTCAGGGATGAATCTACAAATGCATGTGATGTGTTTACAGGATAATATTGCTTTTAGTGACCAGCCACTCTTAGCTCCAGCAATGTATGAAGCATTCAAACTTTTAATTGACCTTTGTTACAGTGAAAGACCAGCTGAAGCTCATGCTAGAGTAAAGGATGTCAAAATGCAAACATTTTGCGCCTCATACTTATGTACTCCTATCTGGGTTGTGTTCCTCAAAGGCAGTTTGTCCTCTGTAGCAAGTGCAGCTCTGCAGGTCCTTACTTGTACCCCTAGATTTGCAGAAGCATTTGGGGGGCTTGTGCATCCCCAGACTGAGCCAACCTGTGATTCCCTTAGAATTGCTGCCCATCTAGCCCATCACCAGTGTTACTCGGCTCCTCTGCTAGTTTAGATGCTAATGTGTCTGAGATCTTTGGCGGACCACGGATCACCCTAAGGAAAAGTTGCAGGTAGCCTTGCAAAGAAATTATTTTGGCTTGAACAAGGTTTATTTTGGACAGGTAGGAAAACAGAATAATAGTGCTATGAAGCAAAAGTCACCTCACTTACACATTTGCAGAAAGGGATCCTGTTGGACCACGCAATATCATTAAGGGACTCCTGATGTCTTCAAATTACTCTCAGCCACCATCTCAGGAAAAATGAAATAATAGAAACATAAAGCTTTCTGTTGCCTTGTTGTGTGCCTTTCAGTTTCCTTCTTGTGTACCTCATCTATTTTTCCATAACAAACCATTATTTCTATATTATCTCCTATTCTTTACAATGATCACAACTACATAATGCAACTACATCCTCAGGTTAAAATCCCAGTTACCATGAGGTAGATTAAGATAAAAATATAAGGTTGATATTAGGAGAAGATTTGCTTTTCTTTGGCTACTGGGTATTTAGGTGACCTGGAAACTTTGAACATAAGAAACCACCTGAACCATATCTTTCCACCAGTAAAGACTGGAGAGTCAGCTCAGCTGTCGGCTTCTTGCAGTGAGACTTCTGTCTATAGATGCTCAAAAAATCCTTGGAGCTTGGGGCTGTGTAAATTTTTTTCATTAATGAGATGAATTCCTTACTGATGCTTTTTTAAATCGCCATTAGTTTTTACTAAAATACGTGGGGGATTTTATCCAAACACTTAAAATTTCTTTCCCTGCCCATGTAATAGCCAATATACATTTCACAGCAATGTATTACAGGAGTTTCCCGTATCCAAACTATGTTACATTCTCCTTCACTTACTCAGTGTACTGCACTGAAATGAAGTTATTTCACATTTTGTTGCAAAAGCCTCATCTGTTTGGACCAGTTCAACTCTACTCCCAGGCAATAGCTGCAGGTTAACAGAGGTGTCTGGTGGAGAAATGCACAAGTGATCCTCAAGGGCAGTATAACACTCTCTGCAAGGTCAACACAAGCTGTACCAGTAGCACCATCCCCCCTCAGTTTTGTCTGAATCATTTTGACATTGACTAAACTGAATGTCCTTAACTTGTCCCTTCGGTATGCATGCTTTAAATATTCTCCTAATACAGTTTTCTGTGTGTAATTTTCTTCAACCACAATAAGACTAAGAAAGGCAATTTTATCATGTAAGGTTCTATGGCTGCAGGTCAGTTGTGGACATGGAGATTTCAGACATGGAGTCTGAGCTCAGACACATGGGCTGGTGAAGTGAGGGAAAGGTGCTGAGAGTGTTAGTGCAGTAGATTGTCACCTTCTCAGTGACCCATAGCCAAGGGAAAATGAAGCATTGGCAGTTTTGTCTTGCCTGGAAAGACAGAGTCTCCTGTAAGACAGCTCTTACCTAGTTTGGAGAGTCATGTCCCACTGTGCCTCTCCTCCCCTCCCATATCTGCTCACTTGTCCCTGCTGTGTCTTGACTGTCTGCTGTCCCTCAGGTCTGCCTCCTAATCTCTCTTTGCAGACAGTTCCCTGCTTTACAAGTTCTTTCCTTTTCCTTCAGAGATGTTCCCTTCACCTTCCTTGGTGTTCCTATGCCACTTCTCTTCGATCTTTTTACAGTCAATGTCATGTCTTGATTCACTCATCCATCTGCCCCTCAGGGACTTGTTCTCTTCTCTGTTTACATTAGACTGCTTTTTTCCCCTTCTCCTCTTTTTCTGCCTGCATTTGGAGCCCAGGACAGAGTGCTGTCTGCACTCAGTTCCTATGCCTGACTGCAACATCCAGCAACAGCAGTGGCAAAAAAAAGTCCGGCTTAGCCCTGTCCACTCTGGGCAAACAGCATCTTCAGAGGAATCTTCGGCCACTTAGACTTCCAGCTTCTGGGGACTCTGTGCTGGTCATAAGACTTTTTTCAAAGGCTTATGACTAGGCAAAAATCTGGCTGTTTTTTCATGGGAACTGCAAAAGGGCAACAGGGACTTTACCTTCCAAATTTCAAACTGTGAAGAAACAGGAACGGCTCAGCAAAATTCATGTAAGACTTTTTTTTTTTCTTGTTTGTTTCATTTTTTATTCCTCCCAGCAGGGCCAAAATATGTTTTCTCTCAATCTTATTTCCTGAAGTGACTAAATCCTCTCACTTGAAACATAAAAAAATTATAATAATCAGCCTAAGGCAGAGAGCATGGGAATTTTTATCCCAAATACTTAGCTTGGCAAGATTTATAAACAACTGAAAACAAGCCCTTATGAAGGGAACTATTGAGATCCCAAACTACAGAGGACTTACTTGTGTTGCACACAAAAGTCAGATAAGAATGTCTCTGTGATCCATTTGGGATACAAAACTCAATTAAAAAGAATCTGCTTTTCATATTTCAGGAATCCACCTAAAGTAATAGATGTCATAAGAAAATGTTTTATTTCAGCACTTCTCAGGCCATATCAAAGCTGTTGCAACTAGTTGATTTGTTAAGTATGTCACAGATTTATTTTATTAGTTTTGTTGTGGGATTTGGTGGGTTTTTTACTGAATCTCTTTTGTTGTGAAACATAATTTAAGTACTTACCTGCACTTTAGAAGTACAGCCCAGTCAGCAAGTTGAGCAATATGATTCCTTCAACTCACATCCTTAGTTTCTGCATTCTGGGCAGAAAATGTAAAAATTATAGTTGAGGTTGTTATTAATTTAGACCAGTAGCAAATCTGTTTCCTACCAGCATCCTTGCACCTAGGTTTATAGGACTAATCCTGATGCTTCCACCTGTTGCCATGGTAGCTGCTGGGATGTTTCCACCACAGGTGGATTTACATGCTCCATTTCTCTTCTTATGAAAGTGCAGGAGCACCACTGTGCAGCATGGGGCAGGGTGTCTTTCGCACCAAGGCTCTGTGAAGGTTTCTGCAGCTGCAGAAGGCATGACCTTGGTGAGCTGGCTTCACTGATCCTCTTGCAGCTGCAGAGGAGCTGCTATTGCAGTCCTATTTTGCTGGAGACATTTTGGCATGGCAGCAGGTTTGCCTTGGGGTGTGAGTTCTTTGCAGTAAAAAGCAGTAGATCTTGACCACACCCATTTCTCCCAGACCTTTCCCACCCATTCTCCCATTGCAGGTGCCGAGATGCGCAGACCTCAACATGGCATGAAGTTTCCTGAGCTGCCTGGCTGCTGCTTTCCCCAGCTTCACAAAGGAGAGCAAACCCTACATTTACAGTGGCCTGTCCCCTCAGCAGTCCTTCCGCAGAAGTCTTGTAGACTTTCAGTGTGTGTCTGAATGCAGACTTGGAAAAGCAGTTCTGAAACCTATGAGAATGTGAAATATATTCATAAATAAAACTTCATTTGGTTCCTGTGGAAAGTAACAATCGTGGCTGCCGAGACACTGATGTGAAGTGTTTGTCATTCTGGAACTGTAAAATATGATAAAATGGATGGGAATGTTGTTGACTTCAAGGTCTTTGCTTTTTAGTCATTCACAGACTTTTTTCACTTTTCACAACAGAATGAATATAGAAATGTTTTCTTAATTCAATACTGTGGTTGTAATGTTTCCTTTATCTTCAGACTAACAGGGAATGTTCCAGCCACAGCACAAGTTTTCCTCAAGTGCTCATATATGAGTTAGAACTCCTCTCTAACTTCCCTCTACAGGAGATAGTTTTCATATCATCTCATTACGGGATTTTATGAGCAGTGACTGTCCAAATTTAGGTGTCTGTACATTTGTGCATATTGATTTGGACAAATTTCAGCTCCTGGCTCAATCCTTTTTATACAATGAAGTCTTTTCCCTAAAATATCAACAGTTTGCTTTGAAATTGCTTGAAAAAATCCAACCTATGGTGGTTGACACGAAATAGAGCAATAAGTTTTAAGAGATATGCATAGGCCATCAACAAAAGAACTCCCCAAATGTATTTAAGTGATTTTCTTTATGCCTTTTTAATATAATATTTGTAGGTCAACTGTGGCAATAGCTAATAATTTTAATGCAAGATGACATAACTCCAGCTCAGTAGTTCTTCAGAGAGAAACTACCTTGATAAGTTCTTTTTATTTGTTCTAACTTTATGAAAAAACAAAACTGAGGTTCTTGATGTAAGGAAAAGAAAATAAACTTTGAAACTCACGAAAATATTTATACTCTTCCAAACATACTTTCCTGGAAACTTCTGTTTCTATCCCCAGTTCCCAAGGTTTCACCATCTTTCTGGACAGAAGAAACTGTAGTAGTTTTCTTTAGAACTACTAAATGCGTGGCAAAAAAATCTCTACTGTGACACAAGGGATTTTTCCTGAATTTTCCAGTCTGTCTCAGCAGCACTGGTTCTGCTGGAAGACTCCACAAGGAAAGATCAGTTAATAGATCAGGATTGTATTTTGAAGTGAAAATTGCATTTGCAAATACAAGGAGGTCATTAAGCTTCATTGTTTTCTGTCTTTGAATGTCTGGAGGTTTATTTTTCTTTTGGCTGGAGGGAAAATAATAAATTGTTTCTTCAAGTGACTGTGCCAGCTTGAAGATACAGCTTTGGAGCTTGATGTTATTTATTGTGTTATTTTTTAAAGGGTAATATTGGAGTCCCTGTTTTGAAATAGATATGGTCTCCCAAATGAAGTTTATTTAGTTAGGTAGCATTTAAATGGAATGGTTAGAAACCTTACCACTTGGTAATTGGATGTTTAAAACTGGATTAGTAGAAAGATTCTGATTTTTGGGTTGTTTTGCATCCTGGTGTGTTTTCCCTATGGCTTTAAGCAGAACCTGATCTGCACTTTCTCCCAGAAAAACCTCAGTCTGTTCTCATCCCATGGACTGCTGGGTCTCACTGAGCTTTTTCCATCCAGATCTCACCACTGGAGCCCCACCAGTCACACAAGCAAACCCACACTGAACATCCACAGCTCTTAAAGATTTGGGTTTTTCCCCATAATACAAACTTAGTATTTCCCTTCACGTTCATCCCAGACTTTTGAGTTCTCCCTCCTACTGTTGGCAGACCCGCCTCCCACGCTGATGTTCATGTCTGGCTGCCGCAGACAGGGATGTCAAGAGAGCTGTTGGCAGAGGTCAGCGTGTGCCAGCACGCGACATGCCTCCTCATCCTGCCTGCCGTACGGCTGCCTTCGGCTTCGTCCTGCCCCGCCTCACTTCACTGCCTCCTCCACCTGATGCCTGCCTTGAACCCTTTGCCACCTGGCTGGCTTGCTGCCCTTGCATCCTGAGCATCACCCGTGGCTCATCCTGGGTGCTGCTGTTCAGAAGAGGTAGGAAGAAAACTGAGCATTTCCAGGCAGAACCGCCATCTGCTGTAACGAGGAGTAGGGTTAAGCAGGGAATGAAATGCAGCTTTGTGATCATTAATCTCAAACAGTGTCTCCAGTGACATCTCTGAGGTTAAGTCACGGGAAGTGTGATATTATTAAGCTTAGTTAAATTTAGTGTAATTCACGTCTGCAAAGCCTTTGTGAATTAGTGTTTAGTCTTAAATTGCCAGTTTCCATGATATAGGGGCTTCATACTATCCCGCATTAAGTCTTGATGTGTTATGAATTAAGAGTGCAAAAGCCTAAAATCCATGTGATGTGTGAAAAATCCCTCAAGTTTCTGAGTAGTTCTGAGGCAAATATGCAATTCATTAGTTTGCAACACTAAGCAGTGATGGTACCCCTACAAAAAATTTCTTCCTTTATTTGCTCTCACAGCGTAGGTGTGGGAAATGGCCACTGGAGATCTCTTTTGCAAAGCCGTGTTTATGAGCTGTGTTGTTTGCCCAGTGCAGCTGATCCATGCCACACACTTCACCTCATCAGGCTGTAATAGGTGCAGACCCATATTGATTACCATGACTTGTGGGAGAGAAAAATCTTTGCCCTTCAAATTGGCTATAAATTATAAATAGCATCTCCAAAGGCTGTGAGTTACACAAGTGGCACTCTTCTGAGACAGCCATATGTAAAGCTGTTGTTGTAGAGGTTATTAATTTTATGATTGCAGCAATGTACTTGACCCACAGCAATGATCATTGTCCATAAAATCCCACTATCTGGGTTCAGTCACCTGCCTCCTTCAAAAATGTTCATTAACAACAACCAGCAAAGGTCATGCTAATAAAAGAAAGTTAACCCTCACTATATTAGTATAAATTCACTGGTGAAACAACACTATTTTCTCACCATTTTTCTCACTAGTACAGCCATGCAGACACCTGGATGGAGGGATGTAATGTGTGTACATATATAGACAGCATTTGGTGTAATGCCAACAACAAAATTTATATGGTATGGGTTAGTCATAAATTACTTACTGCAAGTGCACAAGGATTATTCACACCTCAAATCTGCAGGTTTTTGTTTATTTTTTCCTGAAAATTTTTTGTACTTACTTGACATAACTAAAATCTTACCAAACTTAAGGGAATTTGTTTTTTACTCCCCAAACATGATTTTTTAACTCCAGCTGTTACTTGTTGTTTGTATTCTGGTGGCCCAGCTTCATCTCCCATAGCATTTTACAAATTCATTTATGTTTTCTTTCCATTAAGTCATTAAGAAAATGCCCTGAATTTAATGTGAAGCCATCATTCTCACTTAGGAGATAAATATCTCATTTCACTGATCCTGTGGAGTAGGGCAAATGCATTTTCACAGATGCGTCATCTTTTTCTGCCCTCACCACTGCATCTGAGTGGTAGGTGCATCCTGTGTTCAGCTTTTTAAAATACTTGCTAAATACTTGTCTGACTTGCCAGTCAGACTTGGGACTTTCTTTCACTGTTAAGAAAGAGGAAAACATGGAGAAGAAATTTGCTGCCAGCAGCTGAAAGACTGGGGTGTTTGTGAGGAGAAATTGGATGGCTATGCTAGCAGTGAGGTAGAAGAGGTCTTCCTGAAATGGCTGAAGCAAAGTCAGAAGAAGGCATGGGTGGGCCATGAGAACAGGACAGCTGGAATCAGTGTGTGGATGAGATGGAACAAGATCAAGGCCAGGCTATGAGCATGAGTTCAAGAAGAGCTGCCAGGTGAGCAAGTAGTAGAAGAGGAATTCAAAATTTGGTTTCCTGGAGAAGTAGGTGTTCTGGAGAAACAGGTGTTCCAGGTGAATGAAAACAAGTCAAGCAGAAGGAAAATACTAATGGGAAATTAAGCCTTAGGAGGGAGATGAGAGGGTGTTCCTGCCCTGTGGCTTGGACACTTACTTAGCATTATGGGTCAAGGGGAGAGGAGGACATGGAAACACAGTATCTGCCTGAGACCTTTGAGAGTATTTTCTCTGCCAAGCCTGATGTGTTTCTGAGGATGTACAGAAGTGATACCATTGTAAGGTGCAAACCTTAGGGTCAGGAGTTGAGGTGTTTGTGGATCTCAGACACCTCAGGGTATGGCGAGTGGCTGAACTGGGATTTTCAGGCTTACTTGGATTTAGGCTCTTCAGTTTCACCTCTGTTGATGTAAGGAGGTGAATCCTTTGCAGCAGGTGGTGGATCCTGAAGTTGGTGTCCCGCAAAAGCAGGAAAGCAGGTCAACAGCCCCATCTTAGCCCACTATTTGCTAACCTAATTTCCACCATCCTGCAGGAGCAGTGATCAATCAGAAGGGGAGGACTGGGTGCAGATGACGTTATGTTTTCCACAGGACCAACCTGGCACTGTAGACATGGTGCTTGGATTCTTGAGATTTTTTCATCTTACCCTTCACAGGATTAACCTCTGAAGACAAGTCAACGGGAAGTGCCTTTTCTATGACTGCTCCAGGACCAGGGAGAAGATGAATGGGGCCAATGGCATGTTGGAGGAGTTGGATTGTGCTGAGTCAGACTAGACTAGGTTAGGTTAGGTTAGGTGGGGTTGGGTTGAGCTAGTTGGGTTGGAGCCAGCCAGAGGCAGAAGTCTCAAGATGAAGCAGATGGGTTAGTGCATACCATCATACCTATGAAAATATTCTGGACTTGCATTGACTGTAGTCTTTTGTCTACACAGATACAGCAGGACTCTATAATCCAAGTAAAAAATTCAGGAGGAAAAATGCTTTTGAAGTATTTATTATGTAGAAGATTATTAAGATTTTCTCCTGTGGGAAGGGAGAGTTAATATATTAATTAAAGGCATGATTAAGGTATGGATTCAGGTTCTTGCTAAAATCATAAAAACACACTGGGTGTTTGATGTGTTTCATGCTCCGTGCATATCCTCATTGCAGCTTGTTCTTTAGACACAGGCTCATTCCTGTCCCTCAAAAGACCTTCTGTACTTCCAAAGCAGCTTATTTCACCATCCACACCAGTCTTCAAGCTCTGCTTCTGGTGTGAAAGAAAATTATATTCTGCTGTTTTATTTTAAAATTGCTGTAGTGCTATTTGGTGTTGAGTTCAAAATTTCCCGAATTGGCAAGCAGTATGTGCTTATCCTGCTAGTGATTAAGAACCTTTTTACATCTTTAGTGGATGGGGTGTCTCTACTGTCATGTAACATTATTTTAAAGCACTACTGTCTTCCCTAGCTGCTCTTTGGTGCTGGCATTGCCATTTCCATGGTGTTGCACTGGCTGCTGTGTGTTTGGAAAGTGTCAAAACTGTGTTGGTTTATGCTTATGCTGCTGGTACATCCAGATGTTTGATGGCATGATAGTATTTAGAAACAAATAATCATAAAATAGCATTACAAAGATGAACTATTTTCTAAGCAGCTGGTTGTTTCCCTTGTTCTGATATCACTGATGAATTTCTTGCATTAGTAGAGTTCTCACAAGGTAGCAGAGTGTATACTCTTCAGGTCTCTGCCCCATAGGCAGTAAAAAGCTGTGGGATTTTGGAATAAACTCAGATTTAAAAATCGGCCCTTGAGTATTTCAGATTAAAGTAACTTTTAGGAATTGCTGCAGAATGTTCTAATTGAGTTTAAATATATTTTATAAATCCTGTATGCTTGTTAAAATTGGTGGCATATCTGCATGAACAGAGCTGCTGCTGTGCTCAGCAGAGCTCAGGTCCATTCCTTGTCTTGGCTGAGCCACTCGGTTTGCAAAAGCACAGTAATGATGACTTGTCCCTTGCAAAACTACTTTAGGCATGTCTTTGCAAAGCAGTGAGGAGGAGGAGGGGGACATGTAACTGATGGCTTGCAGCATGCTGCAGCTAGCAGTTAACATCTATCAAGTAAATTACTATTCTTCAGGTTTATAACCTGTGGGAGTTGTGAGGCTTGAACACTTGTTTTTCAGTGGTCTCACCCAAGAAGCCTTGTGGTTGCAAGTTCTCTCCTGAAGTGTTGAGTTTTGAGTAGGTCAAGACTTCCTTTACTTAAAAGCCAGTTTTCCATTCTCCTAGTTGAGAAAATAATTGTTTTCAAATGCTGTCTACTTTATTTGTCCTTGCTTGCAATTTTATATAGATTTTTTTTCCTAATTCAGGATAGAAACAATGTATGTGCATTTTAAAAATTATCTCACTAATGCATAGTATTCAAATGCTTCAGAGCTACTATGAAATACCTTTCTATTATAATCAGTTTTAGATGTTGCTCAAATGAAGTCATAGAAAAGGCAGGTCTGGATAGAAATTGCCCAGGGTGAGGTCAGCTATACCCATGATGTTCCTAAGAGATGGTTGTCTAGCCCATTCTTATTTTCCATTGGTGAGATCCTGCACCTTCCACAGGTATTTCTTAGCCCAAAAATATCTTTGTAAGATGTCGACTGAGGTATCCCATTTCTCATTTGTCAGGTAAGGAATTTTATACTTAGCTTTACATACAGGTAAGGGTGGAGTTACAGATATGAATAGATGGATTGATAGATAGATGATAGACAGTGTTGTTGGTGCACATACTATATATAGATGGAGATAGATCTATGAAGATTGGATAGAGATAAGGATAAAAAGAGCAATAGAGAGGTGAACACATATATCAATATAAACATATTTTCAAACCCTACCTACTTCTCTCTGCATGGTGCACCATTTTAACATGAGTTTTAAAATCTATAGTTGCATAATATTGCATACATGTTTACTGGATCCCTTCTTCAAGGAAATGGCTTGCTCTTCTGCAAAAATTTGTTGCATTGGAAATTGCTGCCTCTGGGAGTGTGGCTCAGACACTGTTTTTACCTTTTTTAATATATACTCAAAAGAAAATTGCTTGACTCTAGTGACCCAGAAAATTACCTAACTTTTGGTAACCTGTGCTCAGGAGAGAATGACCTCACAAGTTTCACTTATTTTGCCAGTTCATAGTTCATAGTTCATTTGTTTCATAGAGAAACAAATGACCTGTACTCATGGGACTGCCCTTAATATTAAATTAAGAGTAGTGGAAAATAATGATGTTAGACTCCTGTCTCTTTCCTATTTTGCAGACCTTGCTGGCAATGAGGTTTTTTGTGAATCTACATCTTGTCGCGCAGAGCGCAAGAGGGATTTACTAATTTTTTTTTTTTTTTTTTTTTTTACTTTTTTTTAACCACTTTCTTCTTGGGGGAATTTGGTGTGTTGTAAACAAGGAGTGGAAGAAAAGCCAATTGTGAGTATGCGAGTTCAGAGGTGATCCTTTTTCTGGGTTGGTAGGATGCTTGTTGCTCTGTTTATATCATTTCACTAAAGATTATTGTAGATTATACGTGTCCAACAAAAAAGAAGATTTGCTTTGTGTCACAGTAGATAATAACTAAGTAAAAAATGTCTTTAGTATGTGTAGTCTAATTTCCAGCATTGCTATGATTTTTCTTATACAAATATTGAGTCCTAACCAGTTTGTGTGTCTAAGTCCACTTAATAAGCTGTATTTCATTTCTTGAAATTGTTCTGCTTCTACCCTCTTGGCTTCTCCAAAGAATTCAATTCCCTACGCAGTTACTTTCAGCTTATTATCATGTCCATGACTACACAATTACGTGTTAGCCAAAGTTAGCCAAAGTTTGGGGATTTGGTTTGAGGTTGGGGTTTTTTATGTTCCCTCAGAAATTACTGCTTTCATTTCGTTGATTGGTGTTTAGCTTATCTCTTAATTTTGCCTAAGTTTTTAACCTTACTTTACCATTGCGACATCTAGAAGTACTCATGCAAAAACTCCTAAGGTCCTTTGGTCTCAAAGTTCTTGAGCTTATGGACTCATTCACAGTTTTTCCTGAAGCTCTCATTTTCCTAGTCAGAACTATTGAGTGATTTTAGGCAAGATAAATTTTTTTAGTCTCCTTTTTTATTAGCTTCACTGGGGATGCTCTGAGAGCTTCTTCTGTTTTGGAGTTTGAGATCTAGATGTTTACGTTAGTAGACCAAAATAGTCACAGAAGACACAATAATTACTTCTCACGCAGATCAACAGAGAAAGAAATTGTAGGTAGAGAAACCTTATGAAGTAGTTATGAAACCTTAAAAGTAGTTCTGTCCTACTTGATACTTGCTCTCAAGAGTAAAAGAAGTTAAATTCCTGTCCAGAAATGGGTTTGTGATACAGAAGTAATTTGTTAATATACAGAAAGATGGATGCAGGACAGGCAGGAAGCATCCTTTATTCACACCTAAGTGCATATTTGGGCAGTGTTGTTATATTGCTACATAGTTACAGAATTGCAGAACTGAATAACTAAGAATTAAAGTTCTTCAGTGTATGTGTGGATAATGTGAGAAAGAAAGAATGAAATTTCCATTGATTCATAACTTTCAGCAGAAAATATCCTTTTGGGAAGGTCTGTCACACTTGTCTAACCAGTCAGATGGAGATGGCTTACCTGTTAGTCTATGTGTAAAGGAGAAATGAATTGTGTTGCTTTTCATGTTTAATGATGTTTAAAGTGTTTCTGTTCCTGCAAATACACACAAAAGTCTATATTTCAACCTCTGAACCATTTAAATCAAGTTCTGGTAAGACTGAGTGCCTTTTAGATATGTGGCTTGAATCCTAAATGTAAAAGCAACCTCTACCACTGTCTACAGACAAGATGGCTAAGCTACTCACATTGGCATTTTGCAGCATGTCTCAGTGTAGATTGTGATCACAGGCAGCAAACTCTCTGCTGAGCAAGACCTTGTTGAAGAGCAGAAGAATTCTCCATCCCAATGGGGACTAAACCCCAAGGCGTGGAATACCCTTAATTCATTTTGAAGCTCGCGCTCTTTAGAGATGAGCTGTCACTTAGAGAAGCAGACCCGAGGTCAGCCCTGTGGCTAGTGTCTGTGGAGAAGCTTTTCAACGTGGAAACTTTGCTCTGCAGAAATATTTCAGCGCTAAGGCATGTATGAAGATCTCTGGCAGCTCCTGTGCGGCACGGGGAAACCTTTGTCCCGCACATCTTGTAAACGCGGCGGGGGGCCCCCATTGTGCTGCGCATCTTCTGAGCACCGCGGGAGGAGGCTTTTGTCTGACACAGTGGGCAGGCACTGTAGGAGGGCACCTTTGTCCTGCACAGCCAGTAATCGCACTGCAAGAGTGAATTATGGTGATTGTAGAGCTCTCCTCTCTTTCAGACAGAGGAGTTTGTCAGCCTTGCTAGGTGAAGAGCTGCTTTTCCTGAGTGGAATTGGAAAGGGAAGACTGTGGAAGTGCCTTTGCATGTCTGTGTGTGCAAATGGCATCAGGATCATTCACACGGTCATATTGCATGACCACCCCTGCAGGCACCATCCCCGGTTTCAATCTTTGCTTTTCCTCTTCCCTATTTTTCCTACCCATTTGGGCTGCCCTTTAGTTATTATTTCTTCGTTTCTTCTTATGTTTGTACTATTTCCTATTCAACATGCTATTCCTGTATTCAGTATCTATACTCTCAGTATTCTTTCAGATTACTAATAACCACATTTAAAAGACTTGAGCCCAAATACCAATCCTTCTGGGATTTCATAGTTACATTTTCAACCCCAGATTATTACTTATTATTTGTCTTCTCAAAGGCTTTAACCATTTCTCCGAAAGTGTGCCCGAGCCCATTTCCTAGTGTCTCAGATAATGTACAATGGGAGAGGCATAGCTCTGCATCTGTGAGATGAGATGAGATATAAAATAATAGATATGAGATATGAGATGCTGAGTCTGGACCCTGTAGAGATGCGATGTGTGCTGCAGCTGCTGGTGGACATGCTGCTGGCAGCTAGATCCAGCACAGGCATGTCAGCACACATTTAGGAGCTGCATTACCATAGATCTCAAGTGCTTGGGGGCCTCTTGGCTGGCATAAAACAACGAATTTACAAGTGAGAGGTAGGAGTGACCACAGCCTGTTAGAGCAGTGAAGGTCATAATCCATTTTAAGTGATTACATTGGTTCCCACTGCCCCAAGGTTGCCTTTGTGGGAAGCAGTGGATAAGTCTCTCACCTGCTGGTTTTTGTTATTCAATAAAGTTTGGGTTTTATCTGTTTGTGTCAAATTTCAGCCTGTTGTGTCTGCTATTGTCCTAAAGGTGCTTGTGATTTTTTATAATGTCGATCTCTTTCTTCACTAGTACGCAGACATGAATTTTATGTGTGGTAGTTATTTTCAATTAATCCTCCTTTTCTCAAATTAGATTTTTTTTTCCTTCTCATCCCACCCAGTCCTCTGGTGCCTACCTGATTGTACATGAATTCTCAGAAATAATTGCCACTAGTCCAGCAAGTTCATTAACTGATTCCCTGAAGACCCACATATGCATGTCATCCAGACCTGATGATTTGGATATTAAATTTTTAAAACTATTCCCTTACCTTATTTTTCTTGTATCAACAACTGTATTGGCAAGTCTTCATTATTTCTAGATATGTATCTCTTTGTGGTACTTCGTAAATTGATTCTGTTCACTGTTTTACTGTCATTACTCGTTTTCACCTCACACATTATTGGTTCCACCATCTATTTGGAGCTCCTTTCCAATGATGCTATGCACATGTTAAAATATATATTCATTTCTCTCTACATCTCTCCATGGTGGCAAGTGGGAGGCTGCTTTTTGACATTTCTGTCATTTATCTCTCTGGGGCTGGGACTGGGACTAGGAGGGATTTATACTTTTTTGTTCTGCAGCTGTAGCCTTTGCATATTTTAGAGTATTCTAGCTGTTTCCCACACTTAACAGGTTTTTTATATCTTTTCCATGCAGCATACTCCTAAGATTTCTCAAAGAATTAGTATCTGAAATCACTGCACACTGTGCCACAGCCCATCAATTAACACAATATATTGAATCATGGTTTATCACCAGGACTGTTGAAATTAGTGAGCACTAAGAATATATATCTCAGAGGACCTTGGCTTTAGAACAACTGCTTGTTATTGTCTATCTCTTAAAAATTATTCCTTCTATCAAAAAAATAGATGGCTATTCGTGTATTTAATTTAGATCTGTGTACTACTAAATTCACAAGTGAGATTGCAGTCATCAATGGTATTTTTCCTCTGGCAAAAAATCTTATGGCCAAAATCTGTTGTCACCCTTAAGACATCATTCCACTTGCTTCAGTTGAATTTTCCAAGCCTTGAGTATATAAATCATAAATGCACAGTGTGTGCAATGTTAAATTTTTAGGGCACTCCCTTTAGTCGTAGTTGAATGTGAATACATAAGGGCAAAATTTGACCTTTAAAAATTACTGTAAAGGGCCAAAGCAGATACTTAGCGAGCTCTTCTTATTGCAGTATTAATCAAGCAAAGAATCATCATAATCCTGGAAACTAAATATCCATTGTAGTGATTTTATCACCAGGGAAATTGTTCATCTGCCAGTAAGATTGTTACTAGGACAGGGAAAATAGGGAGTGTTAAAATTACTTTAGACTGCTGAATCATTGAGTCCTTCTAGACTCAAAGCTTGAATTGTTTTTTGAGAAGAGTGAGTTGAGAGGAGTTGCCACAGGAAAGCTGTAGGTTAATCAGTTTCAGTAACACTAGTGATTGTGAGCACCATCTCTCATGAGGACATGAGGAAAGTGTGTGGAAGAAGGTAGGATGAAGAAAGGCACAGGGAGGCTTCAGAAACTTACTTTTTTTTGGTTTGCCCTTTTTTTGGTTTTTGTAATTTTTTTCTTTCTGGATAACCCTTTCACAGAGGAGGAAGGTTGTTGATGAAAAAGGAAGAAAAAAGAAAAACAATGTAGTATTCACAGCCTGTATTTTCATCTTAATCCAGTGGATATTAGCAAGGGCTATACAATCAAGACAGAGAATGCAGACAGGCAAAAGTGAGAAAGATGTGTTTGTGTGGGAGATCTCTGTGTAGGGACCAGAAAGCCACATGGAAAGATGTTTTATCTTTGGGGCTCAAAGAAGTGCTTACCATATGCTATGACACAGGCATGTGAGAAGGAGGTGCAACCCTTTTGCAGGAGAGTCCTTACAGTGTCTTAGGACAGCCCATCATCCCTCCATCAAATCAGCTTTGGTAGATGACTTCTTTTGTGCATGGTGGCAGTGGGCAACCATAGTACACCGAGCCAGGCCATAACCTCAGGGACGTGTCTGCTAGGCTGCAGGTTTTGCTAGAAGGGAAGCTTTATCCTTCTTCTGTGTTGGGCCACTTCTGTGTTTCCCAGGTAGAGAACAAGTCTTGGTGAGTATTGCTGTGTTAGAGGTGTCTTACAGGGGATGGGATAGGCGATCTGTATTAAAAGCCACCTGCAGGACAGAATCATAGAAGCTTTTATTGTGGACATGGCACTTGAGATCAGAGAGTCCAACTCAACCCAGCACTTCCAGGTCCAACACTCAATAGTGTTGGACCTGCCTCTCAGCAAAGAGAATTTCTACAATGATCTGTGAATTTGAAGGTGGTAAAGAAGTATGTGGGAAATTTCTGGAAGATGTCACGAATTGTGTCCCTGCAGTGAATGTGGAGAGGGGGAGGAAAATCTGTGAGTGATGTGGATGGTCTTTGTCCAAAAAACATCTCTGTGTGTGAAGTAGTGTCTTTCCAGAGAGGATTTTTTTAAAGATTATTTTGCTTGTGTTATGACTGCCTTTGAGGGAGCAGGGACATGCAATGTGGCAGGTAGTGCCACCATCAAAGACTTTCTGGAGGAGATGGTGTGTATGGACCACCAAGGATGCCCCGTGGATGGATGCACAGAGGGTCCTGACACGAATGTGAAGCTGGCTGTGCAGCAAATGCCATACCAGAGCAGCCATCCCCAGGGACTCATGGCCGCACTATGTCCTGCAGGGACTGCATCCACCCAGGACTGCATCCCTCTCCACCTGGCAGGCTGTGGCCACTGTGTCCCTCATTGTTGTCACCTCCAGATTGTGATACTGTCACAGAACTGTTGCTAGGCAACAAATGTGGTTGCCGGGTCTCAGTGAATAGCTGAAGGGGAAAGTGAAGTGTTGCACCATTGTAGAGTAACCATAGCAATGACCTACTATTACAGACTAAAGAATTATCATTAACAATGTTAAAGTATCAAACAGAGGCCCAGGATCCAAAGACTACCAGGCAGCATCTCTGCATAATTGGGTTACCCAGGAAGAGGTCCCAACTCTTTCACACCCCATGGCTCCCTGTCTCTATTGTCTTGGTTTTGTTTTGGGGTTTGGTGGTGGGGGGAAGGAGGAGGGGGTATGGTTGTTTAAATAAAGCAAATGGACTATGTGTTGAGGAAGGCACTTACAAAACAATAGNTAAATCTGCATGCAGAGGGAAGATATAAACAGGAAGGGTCCACTTTACTGTCTCAATATTATCTGTGGGAGCAGGTGCACAAAGGATGCCTTTGTGATGCATGAGATGTAGTTCAGATCAAGTGTTCTCTTTCACTTGAAAATGCATATGCCAGGCTTAAAGCATATAAAATGAATAATAAATAATACAAAGTATGCCTGAAAAGTAAACACTTTCTTTTTCCCAAGGTAGGGCAGGTAGGTGAGGCACTTCAATGAAGCTGTAATTTGTAGAGTGCTTTAGGATCTTATTTTCCCAGATACAAGACTTGTTGAGGATCTCTGTGATGTGGGTAGCTGTGCATGTGCACATGTGTATGTTTGTGCATGTGTCTGTCTGCATGTGTGTGCAGTTGTTCTTGTCAGCTGCCCCAAAGCTCTGCAGCAGGAGAGCCCTGGCACTTTCCAGGCTCCCTCCAGGCCAGCTGCAAGCAGCTGGGTGTCTTATCCAGGTTTTGCCTGTTTGCATTTTATGGAGCATTTATCCTGTGAACAGTCACAGAACGACCCTTAGTCAAACTGTCACCTTTGTGTTTTGCAGGTACAGAACGCCATGAACTAACTTCTTGGAAGAGTTTTCCATCTGTTTTCAAGTTCTTCAGTGAGGCTGTAAAGGCGAAGAACAGCTTGGTGAAACCAACCCCGACACGGCGCTCCAACAGGATAAAATATGAAGAATTCTAAAAGGAGGGGAGGGAAAAACCCCACGACCACCAATGTCTTTGCTGCTTGTTTTCTCCAAGGAGTCTCCCAGCCCCTCATTAGATTGTTTTCTTCCTAGAGCACAGGGTCGTGATGTATACATCTAAATAGCGTTTTGCATTATTTCTAGATGAGTGCAACTGTCAAAGCAATATGGGTTCACTGGTTGTGCTTCCTGTGGGCTGTAACTTGGATTTTGTGCTGCCCATCAGTGTGCAGATTAAGGCTGACAGTGGTACTGCACAGTGCAGCATGGTGCAACTCTAATTGCCCTGACATAGCCCTGCACCAAACTGATGCCAGAATTTACCAGCTTCATCGCAGTCCTATCGCCTGCAGGATTTTTTGCAGCTTCCTTCAATTTTGAGACAGAACAAGATATGAATTACTCCTTTTTAAAAGACGGCCCTAACTCAGACGTGATAACCAGCCTATGATTTTACACCTAGTAGCCTTCTCTTTCTCTGGGACCAAGTGGAATCAACTTCTAACTCATTTTTCTGCTGGCAAAAGTGTCCAAGAAGTTTGGCCCAGAATTCTAGAAAGTCTCCATTGTTGAAGAGATTTTCTCTTGCTAGATCGATGACATTATCTGTAGATCTTCTCTTCCAAAGCTCTACTTAAAAAAAATAATCCTATTCATTAACAGGCTGGATCACACTGTGAAATATGACAGAAAAAAAAAAAAAAAGAGAGACACACTGCATATTTTTCTGTTTCTTTTTAGACAAAAAATGCTTCCAATTTCATTTGCTAGGTTTGTAATAACTTGCCATCCCATGTTATTCCCTTTTCCCTAAACTCACAGGTTCCTCCCCACTCTCCCAGTCTCTCAGACAAAGGCTGGCCAGCAGGGCACTCTGTGTGGGGATTTCACACCATGCAAAGGGGATATGCCATAACTGCTATCTACGGCAGGTTTTCTCCACTAAAACTATGGGAAAAGATGTACTTGATAGCATGCTTGATAGCATGCCCAATGAGTAAGCACTCTAATTAAGCTTCTTTGGTGTTGGTAATACTAAATTAAGTTGGCCCTCTCTTTAATGGCCATGCTTACCTTGCATCTGAGGCTGTCACCGCTCAAATGTGAGTTTTGGACCCAGTCCCACCCTCTCCTCCTGCAATGTGTCCGGTGTACAGCTGGGGGCCAGAAATGGTGGTAAGGAGCATTAAAACGAGGCAGTGCCAAAGCCTCCTGTACTACAGAGCAAAAGCAGAAGTGCTCGCAGTGAGGTGGATTTGGGCCTAAATCCTCTGGGTGGGGGGCTCTCAGCACCCATAGAGCAGTTACATCCCTACCTGCTCATACTGGCAGCTATGAAGACTTTGCTTCCCCTGCTCCTGCTTCCTTTCATCTCACTGCATTTAAGTTCTGCCCTTGGGGAGGGGTGCTTGGAGCAAACCCCCAGCAGGTGGGGAAGGTGTCAGCCGTGCCTATGTGGAGGGAAGTGCAGTATCTGTGGCTGGCAGACTTTCTTCCTGGAGGGGAACCTGTTGCTGAGGGGAGAGGACTGCACACAGCTTCCTCTGGCCTCCAGTCTCCACACTCACTCTCAGTCGGAGGATGCTGC
The DNA here is from genome assembly GCA_013397245.1 of Thryothorus ludovicianus. Classification (NCBI taxonomy): domain Eukaryota; kingdom Metazoa; phylum Chordata; class Aves; order Passeriformes; family Certhiidae; genus Thryothorus; species Thryothorus ludovicianus. The sequence goes on along the minus strand of VZTB01000121.1, from coordinate 34,692 downwards.
TGCCTGTGGCCAGCCTGATCCCCCACTGCGGGGCTCTACAACTCTCCAGCCCATGTCCAGCCCTGCTCCCTGGACCCTGTGTGTTTAGGGGCAAGGTGAGAGTTTACATGGTATGATTTGGGTGTCTGTACTTCGTCTCATAGCTGGGGAAGACACAGAGGCCAGGGAAGTTTGCACACACACACACCCCAGACCTGCCACTCTCCATCTCTGGAGGTGAGATGGAGTGTCTAGGGTGCCCAAATATTGGAGGAGCAGATCTATTTTTCTAGCTTTTAATGAGAAACAAACTACAAACAAACATTTTTACTGTAATGCTTACCATTTTCTAAAGATTTTTTCTTTACTGTGCCCTGGGCCCACCTCACATTATTGCACATATGGGGGGCTGTAGAGCAAAGGGGATCCTCACCACTGATACTGCTCTGCTTGCTGTGAACAGAAAATAAATATGCTCTCTTCTCTCCTTCTTGCACATTTTGTGTCATTGTGCCAAGCCCCACAGGAGCCACTATCTATGGTGGGTGGGATGGGGGCTGCATGGGCAGCAGCTTGGCCAGCCTCAGAATACCTTTGGGGGGCAGGTGTGTTTGGAAACAGGAAAACCCCATGTATATGGCTGCAGGGTTGAGGCTGGAAGGTGTCAGCAGGGGGTGAGGGGGATGAGGCTCGTTTGAGCCATGGGGTGGGCTGCATGTCCAGCCCTGTGGCTCAGCCCACATTTGCATGGGCTTCTCTCCACATGCCCCACATCACCCATGGGAAGCCACACAGGCAAGTGGATTGAACCATCCTCTCCCCTTTAGTTGTTCAAAAACATGAAACCGTATAGAAATACACCGAGAGAGGAGTTTGATGTCTTTTCTGGGGAGGGCCTTTTGCAGGGGGTATTTGAGTTAGAGATGGAGGAGGAACTGCAGAAAGAAAAGAAGTTGTGGGAGCATCCCAGCACATACTGCCACATTAGTGTCACGTGGAAAGGTGACATTGGTAACCCCGCAGTGCACTAAGGAGAGATGAGTGTTGATTTAGCCTATTCCTTGGGATTGATGTTTTTAAAGATATAAACCACTGGCCTCACAGGCAATGACATCTTTAGGAGACAGAGATCTGACATCAACCTCCTCCTGGTTGCATCACAGGAAAGCTCCCTGACATCTGACATGGTGCAACAGCCTCTGCCTCGGTGGCTTTGGAACTACGAGTGCAAAAGTAACCAAAAAAACCCCTCAAAAGCCCAGCAAAAGCCCAAACCCAAAACAACAACAGAAAACCAACAAAACTGACCCTACAATATGATCTAGAAAAACTCCCAGCTCCTTGCCACCCAAAAAGTTTGCTCAGCATCATGCGAGTCAAAATGCCGCCACTGAAGCCATGGACCAATGAGAGCAGTGCTTCCTTGCCAAGAATGAAGAGCAAGAAAGAAGTGTTCCTAGCAGAAAACAGTCAGCAGACCCACAAACACAGCAAAGCTGTGGGGAAAAAGAAAGAAAAAAGAGGAGGGGGGTGTGGAAAGCAAAGGTATCCGTTATCTTCATTGTGCATACATGGCAGTACACTGATTATAGTTGCAGTCCTCAGAGTGTGATTCTCACAGACTCAGAAGAAGCTACTGCTTTTCATGGAAATGTGCATTTTTCCTCTGTCTCTGAGAAACATCACCTATTGTGGGTAGTGGGGTTTTTTCCCCCTCTAGAAATTTCATTCAGAAGTACAAATGAAAAGTGTCACATCTAAAACTGCATGAAGCCACATATTGCACCATTCTCAAGTGAACCAAACCTAAAATAACCTGCCAAGAATGTGTACTTCCATCATACACCAGGGTAGAGCTACATCTTACAGAATGGAAGGGGGTGTCTCTGTGTGTGTGTGTGTGTGTGTGTGTGTGTGCGTCTGCATTAAGTTGATGTACTCGACAAAGTGTGAAAAATATACTTCTAGAAAAACTTGAAAGGAGATGTCATTTATCATTGTATCATCGTAATACCACAAATTTCACTTTTCTGTTCATTTTGGATTGCATATGTTTGAGAGTATTTCACTAGATCAGTGACAGCTCTTTATTTGCATAATTATATGCTCTGGTCTGAAGAGAAAACTAACCCCCAAATTTCATGGGTCACCAAACTGCAACAATCAATGTTTTATCACATATGCTAAGCAAAGCTAAGGAGCTATATGAAGTTTCTTGTGGATTTTTTTGCTCCTCAGAAAATTAAAGATGTGTCTCCTGAATAGATGCAAAATCTTTCGAAGCTCTTTGTAGCTGAATTCCATTTGAAGGGAAAACTAGAGATTAGCTTGTAGATCTGGATTTCAGACCCACTAGCATTCCTGCTTCAAAGTGGATTCAGACAAGTAGCTTTACTGCATCTCTAAATTTTATCATCCTAAGTAATGTTATTTAAATGGTGGCAATAAAAAAATTAAACTAAAAGAAAAATAATTGGTTAAATGTAAAAAATAGTATCACTCCCTTTCTTATCAAACCCATAGTGACCAGTGTATTTAATTTCATTCATTCTGTGCAGTTCTATTGTTTCAGCTGAGTGCTATCCCCATATAAAGACACAGATATTTGGTACACGTAAGAAACCCTTTCCTGAGCTGCCGAATTTGTTCTGGTCCATCAGTTGCACAATAACCACACTCTCCAGTAAGGACACACTTACTCCAAGTTTCCTTCTCAATCAAAATGCCTTGTTATGAGGAGGAAGGAACCTGAGGATGAAAACTGACTGGCAGTGAAGATCCCCCACCTCCTCCTCCTCCATCCACACTAGTACTGTTAGAAAAGTTTAGCTCTTCAGTCAATTTAAATTAATACTGTATAATAAACATAATATAATGCAATATAATACAATATAATGCAATATAATGCATTATAATAATTCACACAAACTACAGGAAAATCTCTCAGAAGTGTAGGTGAGCAACACCTATCCCAGGGGACATTCCACCCACACTTATTTTCACTGCAAACTACCCACAGAAAACCCCAAAAGTTTCTCTGGGCTTCAAGCCACAGCTTTACTGGTAAAAGTTCTGATGGGTTGCTGCCTTGCAATTTGGCTTCCTCTAAGCTCTTGGGGAGAATAAACTTTTTGAAAGGGGTCTATTTTAAGTAATGGGTGATCTTCTGACCCCATGGTGGGGAGAGCAGTGCCTGGGAAGGAAGGAGTGCACATTTTGTATGTTAAGAACCTGGAGAGAAGAGCCACTTCTGCTATCCTATCTATGGATTTTTTTTTTTTTTCTGAATTTAACATCAACTCCAGAAGCCTTCCAGGGGTAAGTGGGTTTCCAGCACAGACTAGCACCTGAGAAGTTCAACTTCTCACATTTGACTCCTGAGTGATCTCCAAACACCTGCTCCAGGCAGGCACCAGCTTTGCACCACCTCCTCGCCTTGCAGGAACAATGTGAAACACAAATGGGAAATAAAAACCGTGCTAAAACACAAGTCTCCTCACCAGCCTTGTCTGACTGCTGTTGTGGAGTTCTGTGGGATGCAGGGGCTGGTCTGCCTAGTGCTGGTCACTCTCTCCAGGGAGACTCAAAGAGAGAGGATAACCCACTCTGAAGCATGTCCTACCCCTCTACTTTGTATTCCTCCTCTGGAGTCAAGTAAATATGAATATTCATGGAGGATGGTTCTGCAGGCTGGTTTGTCCCACTGGAGACAGCAGTATCAGTTATTTCCCACTAAATTGCAGCACAGGACAGAGCTGACCCCTCTGAGGAGAGGCCTAGGTCATCTCCTTTTGTCATTTCCATTTCTCTTTGCTCATGCCCTACCCAATCCCCTAAAGCCTGGTAAAGAGCTGTCTCCAGATTCTACCTTCTTTAAACCTGTAATCTCTGCTACAATTACATAAGTAAGCTTCCTGCTCATCTCCCTTCCCCCTGGGACTGCTTTATGCCTTCTCCTTCCAAATTCACTTGCCAAACGGTGATGTTCTCTATAGTAAAGCCCTTGATGTGGAGGGTCCTCCATGTCTCCCCACAATGTGTAGGTACACAATGTACATACCCCACAGTATTGTGTCCAGGCCTGCTTGCCTGCTGCTTGTGGAGAAAGGCCCTAACATCACCAGGAAGTTGCAAACACTGATCTATCTGTTCCACACAAGCCACATGTGGCCAGTTTTGCCAATGGCTGAGGGCAATCTACCTCTCACACACTTCTCAATAGGTGCTTTAGATTTTGGTGGGGTATTTTGTTGTATGGGGGGGGGTTGTGTTGTTCGGGGTTTTTTGTGTTTGGTTTTTTGGTATTTTCTATGGTGATAGCTACTTGGATTATGAATAGTTTCCATTGTACTTTCTCCCAGTTTAGAGTACATCCTGTTGGAGGGGAGGCCGGGAAAGGGGAGTGCAGAGCTGTGAGCAAGGAGCGCAGCAGGTGCTTGTGGCAGTGTTTCCCGTGGGCTCCCCGCGCCTCTAAGTAGATGGTGTGGTCAAAGCCGAGACCGTTCCCGACAAGCGGCAGGATGCCGTTCTTCCCAGGGAGTCTGGGGGTCCCCTACCCTCGCTTTGCAGGTGACGGCCGGGCCCGGCAGCTCCCGGGGCAAGCCCAGTACCAAGGACAGCGCCGGCTCAGGGCTCGGGGGGGTCTCCGCGGCCCCTCACCGCCCCCAGGGGAACCCTTGCTGCCGTGCAATGCTCAGCCCCAACTACCATGTTCCAGGAGTGCCCAGACCGCCGCATTCCACCGGGGAGATCCCCTGGGCGCCCCTTGGGGAGGGATCGTGGAGGGGGCGATCACACCTGACACACCACTCGGCCACTTGGCTGTCATGACATGCGTGTGGCTGTCATGAAATCGTAGGGCTAGCAGAGAGTAAAGAGTAACTAGTCGCTCGCCTACGGATTCCAGAGGAAGGAGAGAAAAAAAGGGAGGAAAAAGTTACTTTCCCAGGTTCACTTCTCCCAGGTGGCGAAGAGGAGCCGGGGTTCTGGGGCTGTGTCGGGTCTATGCCCCACATCGAGACCTGGATCCCACCCACAGGGTTTTCCCCACTCTTCCTTGCTCCAGGAAACACGAAGCATCGCTCCCCCGGCCCTGGCGCGGCGCCCCGGTGTGCGGGTATTGTCTCTGGAAAGGATCCGTCATGGGCTCCCCGCTACTCCGGATACGCCACCCAGGGTGGGGTGGACGGCCCGGGAGTCGGGAATCCGATTTATCTGTCCCTCCGCCCCGCAGTCCTGCAGCCGCCTATGATCGCCGTCCCTTTGTCATTTTGGGGTCCTTAGGGGTGATCTCGAGGTAGCCACCAGTGCTTCCCCGTCCTGACACAAGTCTCCATCAACTCAGACCTGGGCGGAGGGCATGCGGACTGCCCTTGAGGGCCGGGAACCGCGGCGGAGGCACCGGCGGATACCTGCGGTGCGAAACCCGCTGCGGCAGGCGCTGGCTTGCTTTGCCTACACAAGCCCCCTCCCCCACTTTCTACAGCGCAGGGGCCTTCGCCCAGGAATTTCGATACAGAGGGAGACACCTGCACCGAAGCCCTTCGTCACTCACGTGCAGAATATTTGGCAGCACTGAATATTCTCTTCTCTTCTCTTCTCTTCTCTTCTCTTCTCTTCTCTTCTCTTCTCTTCTCTTCTCTTCTCTTCTCTTCTCTTCTCTTCTCTTCTCTTCTCTTCTCTTCTCTTCTCTTCTCTTCTCTTCTCTTCTCTTCTCTTCTCTTCTCTTCTCTTCTCTTCTCTTCTCTTCTCTTCTCTTCTCTTCTCTTCTCTTCTCTTCTCTTCTCTTCTCTTCTCTTCTCTTCTCTTCTCTTCTCTTCTCTTCTCTTCTCTTCTCTTCTCTTCTCTTCTCTTCTCTTCTCTTCTCTTCTCTTCTCTTCTCTTCTCTTCTCTTCTCTTCTCTTCTCTTCTCTTCTCTTCTCTTCTCTTCTCTTCTCTTCTCTTCTCTTCTCTTCTCTTCTCTTCTCTTCTCTTCTCTTCTCTTCTCTTCTCTTCTCTTCTCTTCTCTTCTCTTCTCTTCTCTTCTCTTCTCTTCTCTTCTCTTCTCTTCTCTTCTCTTCTCTTCTCTTCTCTTCTCTTCTCTTCTCTTCTCTTCTCTTCTCTTCTCTTCTCTTCTCTTCTCTTCTCTTCTCTTCTCTTCTCTTCTCTTCTCTTCTCTTCTCTTCTCTTCTCTTCTCTTCTCTTCTCTTCTCTTCTCTTCTCTTCTCTTCTCTTCTCTTCTCTTCTCTTCTCTTCTCTTCTCTTC
>VZTB01000121.1:8682-21099 GCA_013397245.1 Thryothorus ludovicianus | reverse complement strand
CTTTCCCTTTAATTTCTCTGTATGTTTTTCAGTTGTGTTCTGGACTCATTCTCAAAAACTGATATATCAGAGAAGGATCTAATAATCACTTAAAAGATGTTAGAATTAAGGCACTCACTCTTTTCTAGCACTAAGTAAAGACGTAGCAGGTTTTGTTATCGGCGGTAGAGTTAGACCTTTGTAAGATACTTCCTTTCTTTTCCCGTAAATACACCATCTACAAATAAAGACCTCCTCTCTTAAAGGCGTGACTCTCCTCTGTGTCTCTGTCCGCTTTCTGTCCACTATCTCCACACAAATGCAAAATCTGTGTCATTTAACATATTTAAATATTTTTTTACAGACAGTTAGATTCACGGGTGGTTTGGTGTCGCGATTTTTTTCTATTCAGAAATTGTAATATGCTTTTCCCTGCTGCACTCTAAACCTACATTTCCTTGGATGAGCCTCAGTGGCAGAGATCCAATCACCCCACTAAAACAGAGGGCAGAGGATCTCTGCAGATCACTGGACATTCCCCAGTCCTTGTTCGCAGTGGTTTTCTGGTCGGGCTCTGGGGATAGAAAGGGGTGGAAAACGATGGAAAAAGGAGGGAATGGGGGATTTGGGTGGAGGGAGAGAAATTTTAAATAGCACCCTGACACTCAGAAAGGGGCCATTTCTTTAAAACCCATGGAACAGGCCTGCCTGCTCTGCCCCACCACACAAACGGGCATGTGCAAACGGGTACTGGAAGCCTTTGGGGGAAAGCAGAAACCGCCCTCCGTCCCCCACCAAAACTGGCTTCTGAGGCAGCCTAGAGTAAGATCTGGGGGACACTTAGCCCAAGACCCGCGTCTGGGTGGTGGGGGTAGAAGGGACCGGGATTCGATGTTCCTCTCATCATGCCCTGGCCCTACGGCATACCCAGGGGTGCACCTCCCCTCCAGGCGGTCAGCCTCGGCCGGGGGTCGCCTCACAGCGTGACCTCCCGTCCCCAGACTTGGTCGGTTTCGTCATCTCAGTTTTGGCGATGCAAGGACAGGGAGAGCACCTCGAAGCCCTTCCCAGCGGGGAAGCAGTAGAGGGTCGTTTTGGGTGCAGAGAACATTTGCAAAACACTTCAGCATCTCCTCCGGCAATGGCTCTGGCCTTTTATTGCAGAAAGGGTGAAGAAACATGGGTGCTTGCAGATCCCAATCCCCCTCTCTATACAAAGGACAAAGCTTGATAAAATAGCCCGTGTGTAAGGATCGCCGGGAAGCATCGGCTGCATCCCCTAGACAAAGGTGGAAGCTGAGGAAGGGGAAAGAGGAGGGAGCTGAAACGCACCTTCTGGGCGTCTGGTCTGAAGAGAAGAGGAAAACGTGTTGAGGACGCAGGAGAATAAAATCTGAGTTGGAGCAGTATTAAACACAGCATCCGAGGCCGTGCCTGTGCACATTTCCGTCTTGATATGCAATTAAATTACCGCAAATTCCTCTATAAATAATATCGTTGGGAATCCTTCTTTAAGATTCAAGGATATCTGAGGTTAAGTAGCTTTTAAAATGTCAGTTCTGAATGGCTTATGCAATGAATGGCTACCTTCAAATCTTAAACCCATTGTAAATATGCTATACATATGGATTCCAGTTTATCTCTACCTATTTCTGCTTAAAATGAGGGAAGCATTCTTAAAAAGCTACTTGTAAAGCTTTGTTTTAGGAAAGCAGATGTTCATTTTTTACACATATCATTTTATGGCCAAGTACCTATGTAAATTGGAAAGCATCCAGAACACCTCTATTATTTGCTAAATGATTTTTAGTTGAGGCATATTATTCCTGGCACAACCAAGGTATAGGTTACATTAATAAAATAAACATCTGTGATTTTGGCAGGAGAGGAAAAAAATATGAGTTCCTATAAAAGTAAAAAAGCAGGGAAAGAGTTCGTGTAGAGGGAAACACACCTGCAAAGGAGTAAATCGGCTATTTACACAGCCATGCTGAAATCAGGCTCTCTGCCGTAAAAAAAAAAAAAAAAAAGTCCCGGAATTCCAGGAGAAAATAAAAAGGAACACGACGCTGGATATAGCTTTCTGATGACATGTCCCGGAAAGTGGAAGAAAAGCCTTGGAATGTTGTTTTCTAGGCAAGGATTGCACTCTCTCTCCCTCTCTCCCCTCTTAAAAACTGTTTAGTTGTCAGGAATATATTAGCCACAGTTTCCTCCCGTCAATATTTAAGAATTCCCGGAGACTTCAATGGGCTGAATTTTTCCCTTTCCACAGTAAAATATCTGCGATAGATGTTAGTGTTTGGGAGGAGTTTTACGAGGAGTCTGAGTACATAAGAAGAGCAAGGCATTATGCACCGGCAAGATAATTAACCGTATGCAATATTTATTGCCCTGTGATGTTTGTTATCATGCAGGCGAGTGCACTCAATTGAGATTTAACAAATATGAGCATTATTGATCAAATACAATGAATAAATATGCATATGTATTATTTATCTGTGCACACATGTATACACACAGCAGGAGCATCTCTTATTGAGGATAAGGAGAGCTCTCTTCCACTGCTCCTGCCTTCCTCTTCCCTGTGCCAAGAGGCTGCAGAGAAGTTACGGTTTGGGTTTGTTTGTAATATAAAATATCGCAGATACGGGAAAAAATAAAGGTCACCAATAAAATTTGTCTCAGCATGGAGTATAATTGTAACAAAACGCTGTTGAATAAAACCCAAAGATCTCACTGGCTGGGGCAGCATCGTCGCGAACCATCTGGTGCGTATTAAAAGCAGTGCTGTAAATATTGCTGGAAACTAATGTGGTTCCAGATCCTATAGGCGCAGGGGCCTGCCGAGCTTTCCATATGCTGGATGCGTGGATGGCGTGGCACACGGAGGGAAAGGTGTCGCATCGGCCAGGAGCTCTTAGGGCATGATTTTGCATAATCCTGATGGAAGTTTGTCCCGACAGAGAGGGGGGAAGGAGGTAAGGAAGGCAGGAGAAAGGCCTCTCTCCCCGTCCTGCTCGGTCTGACGACGATAGGGTATGGAACTGCTGACGTCACTTCGCATCAGGGCCGAGGAACAAACGTGACCCAGGCAGGAGCTCATCTGTTTCTCATCACTTGGGAAGTTTCTCTCGCTCCCCTCCCACCCTTCTTCGCTCTCCCTTTCTGCCTTTTCTTCCCCCCCCCCCCCGCCTTTTTTTTCCCCGGCATAAATGGGGGCAGGCCCCATCCCCAATCCTCGACCCCATCCCCATCCTCGACTGCATCACATCCTCGCACTCGTCCCCGTCCCCATCCCTGTCGCCGCCCGGGCTCCCTGCAGGGAAGGGACCGGAGCTCGAGGCGCACTCCCACGCGGGGTGTCCGGCCCCGCTCGTCCCCCAGGCCTGGGTCTTCCCTTCCCCTCCCATTCCGATGCCATTGTTCGCGCTCGCAACCCAACTTTGGCCGCAGACTCAAAGCTCGGCAGTCCCCTGGCTCCTGCATTGTACTGAGGGTCACTTACTCTTTTCTCGGAGTTAGGCTCTGCTCCTTAATCTCTCCTCTTCTCTGCTCCTCATGAGCTGACGCGTTCTCCCCACACACCCGAAGCTGCCACAGAGGCTCGTCTTGATAAACCTGCTGCTAATCTCGGCCCAGTGCAACCAACACAGAAATAAAAAATCTCTCTCGCTCTCTGCTTCCCCACACACCTCCTTTTTTTTCTCTTCCCCCCCCCTTTCTCTTCTTCTCCTCCAGGCTTCATTCCCCTCAGAGCGCTGCCGCCTTTAATTATGGGAGATATATTTCTTCTCTGGGAGTCATTCATGGGGATTTTTTAGGTGGAAAGACGTTTCGGCGGAGTTATTTTTGAGCAGGGACCAGTGCCCTATATCCAGAGGCTTTGAGTGAAGTGCAGATTGAGACATATCGGGTTCCCTATAAAAGGATCATTTCTTGTGGGAGGTTGGACACGAAGTTTGGACTCGTGACTTGCATTCCTGAGAGACATGCATATTTTAAAACAACAAAGCAAGCTCGGAAGAAGGCTTAGAGGAGGGGAGGGAGGGAAATAAAAGAAAAACCTAAAGAAGTTACTAAGTTACAAACATCTGTCAACATGGACCAATTTGTGTGCCTCTCAGGGGGAAAAAAAGTACCTGCTATTTTTTTTGTATCACTTCAGGGAGTCTCAGCTACTTGCTGGAAGTTGATGTGGCTCTCCGGACGCTAAGAAATGCAGTTTGGCTCAAAACTGGGTGCTTAAAGCGCTTTAGTGGCCTGTGAATTTAAATTCCAAGTCCTTCTTTATCTGCTCTTTGCGTGGAGCTGGTTCAGCGTTTCAACAGCTATGTCACCTCTCAAAAAGAGCCCTGGGTGGGGAAAAGACAAAAGGAGAGCAAATGGGGAGACTAGTGTGTTTGTTGAAGGAAGCCACCGGCACACCCGATCCCGCAGTGCAGATAGAGGAAAAGAGAGAAAACAAGGTGAAAAAGAGCAGCCCCGACTTGCTGTGACTCCTGAAGGGAGCAGGGATGGTGGGTACCTCGGGAAGCACCCCGCACTTCAACCTTCTAAGTGGAAGGAAGGGATATATATATTTATATGTACACGCACACACGCGCGCGCACACACACACACATATATAAACATATATACACATATATACACATATATACACATATATACACATATATACACATATATACACATATATACACATATATACACATATATACACATATATACACATATATACACATATAACTAGCGGGGAGGTGAGCGGGGGGGCTTGACCGCCGGCAGCGGCAGGTGGGGCGGCAGCCCGTGGCCGGACAGCAGCGCGCGGAGCGCTGCACGCAGGGCTGCACGCCGCAGTGGTGTGGGCAGCGGAGGCGCGGGGGTCTGGGCTGCTGCCGGGAGTTTGCAGACAAAAGGAGAAGGTCTAATGGTGAGCTGGATATCTCTGTTAGTTGTCAGCGCCGGTACACGGCTGCCGAGATATACTAATCAACCCTCGCTGAGCGGGATGCAGCCTAGGCTGACTCCTGGCACACACACGCACAAGCACTCGGACTACTGCAGGGTCTCTAACACACACACACACACACACACACACACACACACACACATATCTCGCTCCTCAGTGGGGTCTACCATGACCACCACGCTTTGGTCTGGGCTTTGTCTGGTCCAGCGGTGATATGGTCCACTTTAAACGTCATATACAGCAATTAGCTTCCTAAATAACACGGTGGCACAGCTTACGGCTACCAGCCCGCTTCTTCTCTAAGGAACCTCTCCCCACTTGCTCTTCGCCCTTTATTTCTTTTTTTTTCTTTTTTTTTTATTTTAACAACTGATATTTTATACCTGCAGTTTTGAATTTGATCCATTGCTTTAAGTTTGGTGGGGGGTTCTGCAGAAGAGGAGGTGTGTATACACTATTATACACCCATCACTGAGATTACTAGCAGTGTGTCTCTTATCAGCCAGACAGTCCAGCTTTGAAACATTACCCACATTCTCCGGATTTTACAAAATTTGGGCTAAGGAAAAGACGGGGAGATACTATTATTCCCGCTGTCCCTTTTACTAATTGTTGGCTTTCTTCGCAATTACTTTTATAAACTTATTGGGCCCGTTACATGTAGTGTCTTTGTATTTCTAGTGGAGGCCACGTGGATGCCAGAGTAGAGATTCTGACATCCCTCCTCAAGCCGTCTTCAGAATACCTCCACCACCCTCCTCCGCACACCAGCACTTGCATCCCTGTGCCCATTAAAACCCGTCTAGCAAGAGTAGCCAGGATCGCCACCTTTCTATGGCTCCAGCAGTGTCAGGAAGAGGGTGTTTCCCAGCCTTCCTCACAGACAGAAAGTGTAATTTTGTTTTTCAGGTGGCCGCAGCTTCCACCAGGTCTGCCATGGGAAAATGTCCGGTAGGAACGCCCTCACTTAAAAAAGAAAAGAGCGGTAGGTGACTCTATTGCACTGTCAGAGACGTCTTGGGAGAAACGGGAGGGAGGAAAAAAGGGGCAGTGAAGTTGGACCACCTTGGGAAGTGGTCACCTTTCCCATCTTTGCAGTTTCAGACGTGTTCCTCGGCTATTTTGCGCTGAAGGTGCTCAGACAGGAGAAGGGGTTGGTGCTGAAACGCTTAAGGGAGCATTTAAATCCAGAGCCTTCAATGAAGGAAGAAAGACTGGGCGTGGAGGTGGAAAAAAGTTGGAAAATGGATTCGCTGACAAGTAAGGATAATAAATGAGAGGCGCTTTCAGATAGATATCTCAGTCGTGAAATTGCACCCAGCTGGTTGTGTAAGCAAACAAATAGTTTCATGTTAGGGACTCTCGACTTGTGGCTTGATGAATAGAACACGACAGAGGTAAATGGCTCTTTAACTCATTTAGGAATAAAACTCTTTGGCTTCCTAAGTAAGAGACCTTGTGACGCCATGGATCCTGAGCAAGTACTTTAACAAGAGTTTTATTAGTTTCCACTTCTGATCCTGGATCTGCCCTCTCGTTGACCTCCTCCCGCACACCTCAGTCCATTTCTTTTTGTTTTTATGTTTTACTCTTTTTTATCTTTCTTTACTTGCGTCCTTGCTTCCATTCTCGCTTTTTCCTTCTCTCTCTCTTTAATTTTTATTTTTTTTTACATTTCTCCTCAAAAACACCTTGTAGGAGAAATTCTCCCACGCCATCAGCACCTGAAAATTCCGCAAGTTTGCAAGGTACCCGGTCATATCAGGTCCATGGCACCCGAGAGTTGTGGCTTTGGAAATGTTTTTGTTTTGTATTACTGCGGGAATCACGGCAGAAAACTCATCCTCCGTCCCCCTGCGGATTACACAGGGAAGGATGTCTAAAAAAAAAAAAAACCTCACATCAAAGCCAGTGACTGTGACGCCAGCGAGAAAGCGAACCTTTTAAAACAAAATAAATAGACATGTTTCATGGAGGTCATGCCGTTTCTGAAATTAGACCCAAAGATATAAAAGAAACGGAACAAACTCGGAAAAGAGAGAGGAGACCCCGATTTCTGCCTCTCACAGTAAAGCAGAGAGCAGAGAATACAGATATATGGGTCTAGAAAAAGAAAGAAAGGAGAGGAAAAGAAAAGGAGAAGAGAAGAGAAGAGAAGAGAAGAGAAGAGAAGAGAAGAGAAGAGAAGAGAAGAGAAAAGAAAAGAAAAGAAAAGAAAAGAAAAGAAAAGAAAAGAAAAGAAAAGAAAAGAAAAAAGAAAAGAAAAGAAAAGAAAAGAAAAGAAAAGAAAAGAAAAGAAAAGAAAAGAAAAAAGAAAAGAAAAGAAAAAATAAAAATAAATTCGCTATTTCAAGACTTATAAACTAACGCTTTGAATAGTCAAAATGTCCCATGAAACTGGAGGAAGCATGTCGACAGTGTCTGTAATAGCCGTGCATATGCGTTCGCGGACACTCCCTGTGAATGGCTGCGCGCCGGGACGCTGCTGGAGGGGGCGGCTTGCAGCAAGCCCTGACATTCCTGTTCAGCCCTCCGTCCCTCTGTCGGAGTGTCCATCCAGGCCAGCCAGTGCCACCGTCCCTGCCAAGCCTGTCTGCTCCTCCCTCCGCAGCTGGTCACGTCTGCTGTCTGTTGAGAAGGGAATGTCTGGCAACCACACCTCACAGGTAATGAGAAAAACCCAAACGATCCCCAAAAAATCAAACACACTCCCCTCAAAAACACAAACAAACAAACAAACAAACAAACAAACCGGCCACAAAAAACAAATCAAACAAACAGCAGCAACAGCAGCAACAACAACAAAAAAAACAAACAAAAAACAACGCAGTAAAACTGGAGGTCCTGTTCAGCCCTTTCCCTCAGATAAAGGACATTTCTGTCTTTGTGTAGGTAACCAACCAGCCTCCTGCAAGTGAATCCACGGAGGATCCACCTTTCCCTGTGTTACTTCTGCTGCCACTTGCAGTGACCCCGAGTCAGACTTCTCGTGTAAGACTCTCCATTTACCTCAGCAGGAAAAGAGACTTTTGCATCTTGATCTGTCGATTTTATTGGTGGCAACGAGACAGGTCGCTCGTGATGGAGTCCCATCCCCACGCTCCCTCCCCAGTTCTACTTTACTTCGACGGATACGGGGAAAGTGGGGGTTATCCTTTACCTTTTTTGGTATCCTTTACCTAGAGTGGGCTTATCATCCTGCAGATGAAGGAGGTGTATAGAAGTCAAGCCACCCAAAAGGTGCCCCCCGGGGACAAGGGCGTGTAGAGAAACCCCGGGAAAGGGGAAGCCCGTGACGGTCACGGGCAGCCGGGGGAGGTGCGCACACGCAAACGACCCTCGTCTCGGCGCTACCCCTGCCACCGCCGGCAAGCCCCCCTCCTCCTCAGCTCGGGTTCAACCTACCACTTAGCAGCATTTCCAAATATTTATTCGATTAAATGTACAGAAAAGGCCTAATTGGGCGGTGGGAGGAGGCAAGCTAGTTAGCGAGGTGCTAAGAGGAGTGGGAAGGAGGGCTTTGTATCTACCGTGCCCCGAGCAGGTCCCCTGCACGAGGCTGGGGTGGGAGGGTCTCCCCTCTCCCAAATCCCAGCGACCCCCTGCTTCCTCCCTTCCAACCCCCGCCCCAGCCTTTGAAGTGCTGCCGCCGTTGTTGGTGAGCGTGGCAGGGGCCGCGGAGCCCTGCGCGGCAGGATGCAAGGATGCGAGGGAACTCCCAGCCGACCCCGCCTCCTGAGGAGCTTGGGGAGCCGAGGAGCCTCCGGGGACAGCGCCCGGGCCCCCGGCAACAACAAGGCAGAAGAAATGTAGATGGGGTTGGTTTCAAAGCAGTATATTGTAGATTGCGAATAAGTCGGCAGACACTTGCTGAGGGACTCCAGCCCATCCCCACATTCACTTTTTTTTTTTTCCCCAGCAAATAGTACTCAATGACGCGATGATACAGTACTTTTAGCTGCCATATGAATGCCCGAGAGGCTTCAGTGTGGCAAAGGAAAACATCCACTGACACAACGCAGACTGGGTAGTTAACACTTCAGAACACGATACTGTCTTATAAGCAAAGTTTAATAAGGGATTGAAACACTTCTTTCTAGGCACATACATGGAAATAAGTGCATCTCGTACACCTCCTCTACACCTGCAAGTTTCTTGGCAATTCGTGGGTTATTATTATTCATAAATATGAAAATTAATTGAAAAATATCTACGAAAAAGTTTATCTGTTTTCATCAGTGGGATAACACTGTAATGAATTTATTTACATCTCACTGGAAGAAACTGAGACCTGTTTTTCTCTTCTGATATCCCCATTTGTTTTGTTTATTTTTAGGTGGAGGGGGGGCTGGTTTTATGTTTTCTTGTTTCATTTTTGTTGTTATTTTTGAGTTTGGGGTGTTTGTTTGTTTGTTCTGGTGGGTTTGGTTTTTTTAGGTTTGGGTTTGTTTTGTTTTGTTTGTGTTTTTAACTGCTAATTCTTTTGGGTCCCAAATCACCCATCCCATCATAAAGCAGTGCTGAAAATGCTGCTTTCAACACCTCCCATGTCTGAGTATTCCCACACACTCCCTGTTGAGAGCCTGGAGGGTCTGCTGGACCCGGTCTCTCCAGGGAAGGCCCCGGGGAAGGGGCAGGAACAAAGCTCTCACTCATAGAGTGTCCAAGTGAGTGACAAAAGGGAGAATGTCTGTCTGTCTGTCTAACTCCCGAATTCCTGCTCTTGTATCCTCAGGTCTGGAATTATCCAAGTCCCCCCACTCCCAGCACCTATGAATACAGGCCGTTTTTCCACCCTGAATGGGGTGATAGCCCCACAGAGGATCTGCCTGTAATGTTGATTATCCAGCTGTAACTGTCTACTGTATAGAGCTGC
Organism: Thryothorus ludovicianus; assembly: GCA_013397245.1. Lineage (NCBI taxonomy): Eukaryota > Metazoa > Chordata > Aves > Passeriformes > Certhiidae > Thryothorus > Thryothorus ludovicianus. The sequence goes on along the minus strand of VZTB01000121.1, from coordinate 11,272 downwards.
GCTCACCTCAGATCTGCTGCGCCTAGAATATTAAAAACCCCAAGCAAGTTGAATTGAAGAATCCTGTTAAAGGAAGAAAAAAAAAAGAAATAAGGAATGAAAAAAATGGGAGAGATTTAACGAGAGAGAGAGAGAGCGAGGGAGCGGGAAAGAGAGAAAGGATAGTATGGAGGACAGCAAATTAAAAGGAAAACACTGCCCATGTCTTCACAAACTGGAAAGTCTACCTTATCTAGGCTTGTTTGGAGGGCACAGGAGGTATCCATGTGAGGGGGACAATGTTATTTTTAAAGATCCAGCTTTATTAATACATTAAGAAAGAGCTCCCTTGGTAGTATGTGTTCTTACAGCTCCGTCTCAGATCCTATAAAACATTAATGCACTGAAAGCTGTTACAGAGATCTGCACCACCAGCTAGAAGCCTTTACCTTCAAAGAAGCTCCATTACAAAAACGATTTTTAATTTTCTGGGAAAAAAAGGGCAAGCTGAAATGAAAAGGGGCTTTTGGCACAGAGCTCAGGCCCTGGCAGTGGGTGGGCCATGGTGTGGGATGTCACAGCCTCTGTTTTTTGCATGGCCATGGCACATAAGCGTACATGAAATGCACTAGCTCACCACCCAATGAGCAAGCATCCAGCTGGGTTTCTATATTAATGGAGTGGGAATACCCTCCACACACAGCAGCTAGAGTCGGGGAAAAAAAGCAAGAGATCTGCTCTGGCTGACAGTAAGCACAAGGCATGCACACAGGAGCATATACTGGGGTCTGTGAGCCCTTGGAGTGGAAAAGAAGATAAAAACAAAAAAAACCCTCAACCCCATGCCAAGCCCCCAGTGCTGAAAGCCACCATGCCTGGGACAGACAGGACCTATGGCTAGAGTATGCCTCCTGCTGCATAGGTAGATATGATGGCATATGGTGACTTCAATCCATGCCCACCGTGTCTGAGAGTAAACAGCAAGGTGTGAACTCAGCAGAAAATCCAGGTGATGGGGAAAGGTGTTTCAAAAAGGGGTAGGCCAGCCTGAAAGGCTCATCAGCCTTGGTGGAGAGTCTGTGGTGCAGTCCCAGCGAGGTGAGGTCGCCTAAGGCATCACACTCTATCTCCTGCTCCCTTTTTCTAGACCTTGACAGCTCAGCCCTAAGCTTATACAGTCAAGCCCATTTTGGAGCATCCCGTAGTTTACATGACTTAGTTACCCCTCCCAAGTATTTTTTAAGTTCTCCTTTTTAGCACCAGGAAAGGAGTTAAAAATGTGGGGAGATTTTTGTTGTTTTGTTTTTTCTTTTTTTTTTTTTTTCCTTTTTTTTTTTTTTTTTTTTTTTTTTTGTGAATTGTTGGCATGTTTCAAGCAACAAGACTCATGGGTTGTGGGGTGATAAGTTGGGGTTTTTTTGCTAAATTCTTTTATTTTTTTTAAATTCTCACTTCAATTTTAATTCTTGAAGAACAGCTTTGACAACATATATCGCACTCATTATAAGAAGCAAAGGGTTATATCAAAAATTATTAGTATAGAATCACAGGAAACCTGGTTTGGAACCAGAAAAAAATACAAAACAGATATAGATACATAGACACAGGACAATCCTTTTATAATTATTTGGAAAATGTTATTTTCCCCTAATTCTCCTTTTTTATTCCTTTATGCGCATATGATGTTTTAACTTTTACCAAAAATGAAAATAAAGACTAATATATTACAAAATGAGCAACAATGTTCATGGTAAGTGTTTGCGCATGGAAATTTTGTTGTTGTTGTTGTTGTTGTTTGCTTGGTTTTGGGTGGGTTTTTTTTTTTCATTCTACACAAGGTTCAGTTCAGTTTCAATGCTTTTTTGTTTTGTTGGTTTACTGTACAGCATATATCAACAACAGTCCACAATAAATCCTGGAAGATCCAGTATCCCCTTCAGGTTTGATTAATATCCCCTCAATACTCATTTTTTTTTTTTTTCTCTTTTATTAATATTTTTTATTTTTTTTTTTTCTCCTCTCCGAAAGAAAACAAACNCACGGACGACAGGTCCGTCCTTCTCCCCTCCACGGCCACATCTCTGCTCCCACTCGCCCTTTCTTTTGTTCAGTGTCCACCTCCCGGGCCCCCCCCGCACCCCGACTGCCCCTCGGTGCGAGCGTTCCCCTCTCCGCCGCTCCGCCGCCTCTCTGCCGGGGGTGCGGGATGGGCTCTAGGAGCACTGGATGGACATGTAAGGCCAGTTGAAGCTGCTCCCCGACAGTAGCATATCCCTGATGAGGGTTTCGATGGGGGTTTTACCTACCAAGCGGACGAAGAAGAGCTGCTCGATGACGGAGGAGGAGACGGTGCGCAGGGAGGGCAGCCGCAGCAGCAGCTTCCCGAAGCGGCTGGGCTGGTTGGGGTACTGGCTCCGCACGTACTCCTCCAGCGCGCACTGCGATTTCTCCTGGAGGCTCTCGATGTGCGCAGCATCCGACAGGCCGCAGGCGTCTGCCCACCGCACCGCACCCGCGGAGGCAGCCGCAGAACGGCGGCAGGCGGGGGGAGAGTGGAGGGAGGAGGGGGAGGAGGAGGAGGAGGAAGCGGGGGGGGGGTGGTGAGGGGGGG